>JANHFQ010005685.1:205870-217333 GCA_032468035.1 Aparallactus werneri | reverse complement strand
AGCTGTTGTCACTGTTGCCTTCCTCTATTAAAGAATCCTGTTTCTGGCAGTTGGCTTTGCTTCAAATTCTTTCATCACGGTTGGCTCATCCCCAGCTGGGGAACGAACCAGGGAAATTCTGTCCAACAGGACCAAACAGCACTAAAATCAAATAGACTCATAATCTCTTATTCAATAAACCTCTGTAATGGGCTTTATTCATAGATCCTTGGAAATGTACTGTTATAAATAAAGCTTAGTGCAGAACTTTTTTCCTCTATCTTACGTCTAGTACATAAACTCAGAATGTGAGAGGATTATTTGTACTCCTCCTATTGTTTACCATTAAAATATCTTGCTGATTCCTTTGCCAACTTTAATGAGCAAAAGTGTTGAAAGAACTGAATTTTCATGCAGCTAGGTATTCCCCAGCTTTGGGCAAGTTTGGAAAATGCATTTTCTCTCTTTGATTTGGGATAGTATTAATTATTATTACTATATACATAATAGTGTGAAATCACAGCTCCTCCTCCTCCTCCTCCTCTTCTTCTTCCTCCTTTTCCTCATCCTCTTCCTCATCCTCTTTTAAATTTATTGGTGCTCAACATCAGAGGATTCTACCTGCAGAAAGGAATTTAAAAAGCTCAATATTTGCAGCAGGTTCTTCTAATACTACATTGTTTTTCTTATATAAAATTAATGAGACTAGTGTCACTAAAATAATTGCTAGTGAGTCAGGCAAATTCTTCTGGAATACAATAACACTGTGGTCAAAATAATGAGGCATGCTTTTTGTCTCTTTTTCACAGTAGGTGGCAAAGCTGATCTAGCACATCCTAAGAAAGTTGTAGTGGCACAGTGTGTAAGTGCTGTTACTATGTTGCAAATAACTGCCTGTAATTAAGGCAAGTTCAAATCTCACTAGGTTCAAGGTCAACTCAGCCTTCCATCCTTAGGTAGGTAAAATGAGGACCCAAAAAATGCTGGGGACATATATGCATATATGCTGATTCTGTATGCCGCCCAGAGTCCTTCGGGAGTTGGGCGGCATAAAAATGTGAATATTTTTTTAAAAAAAATAAATTAAAAGGCTAAGTTTGTTCATATCTGGTACAACTTGGCTAGGAGACCCCATCATGAGGACCCAGATTGTTGGGGGTAATATACGGACTCTGTAAACCGCTTAGAGAGTGCTGGAAAGCACTGTGCAGCAGTATATAAGTCTAAGTATGATGATGATGATGATGATGATGATGATGATGATGATGATGATGATGATGATGATGATGATGATGATGATGTACTGACTAAGATCCTAGATTAGTAGTAGTGACATACAGTACAGTTTCAAGTCATGCCTTAGGCACAGACGCCAGCTGAGTGATTTTGGAATGGCACATCCTTTCAGCCTAAACATTTTCAGATTCTGTGACAACTTGGCTGATAACCCCCTTATAAGAACTAGGCAAGCACAGTGCAAAAACAAGCAGATCCTGCAACTATATAGTACAAATTCCAAGAACAAACATATATGTATGTTTGAGCACCCACATATCTTTTGCAAGTTATATTCAGGGATGTATAGAGCTGAATGTTCTTTCTTATAAATACATTATACATTATTTGTAGCTGCTTAATATTTTCCAGGTAATGAATGTCTGTTGGGGAAGAAGAGTCAAAAACTTGATGTCTTGACCACACAAAATCATGCCCACATTGTTACATGTCCTGTTTTGCTGCATGCAGCTATTCGGATTCTCCAGCACTTCCCAAGGCCTATATTCCAAAAACAGCCTAAGTCTGACAGTCCTTGCTCTTGGCCTTGAGACTGACTCCACCAATGCAATAGCCAGCAATTTGAAAGCGGAATAGAACAGAGTAAATTTGGAGAGCCAAGGGAGAAATAAGCAAAAGACAGATTGAATTTGAAAATGTGTTGGACTAGGCTAGAGGCTGTCAAGAAGTACTCCCTCCCACAATTCTCCCAATGTGTTATGAATTCCTCTGCTAAAGGGGAAAACCTAACTAACTGTTTGCCTACAGCTTAAGAGACAACATGTTGTCAGCCATTTGGGAGTGATAAGTCAGATTCAGAATGTATAGCTGCTGTTTTAGATAGCAAAAAAAGGTCAGAGTGTAAACTTATGAGAATGCCAAGCTCTAAATCATGCCATCAGCTAAAGAAATTGCACAACTTAATAAAAGGAGGAGCCATTAACTCCTCTAGTCAGGGAAAGCTGGGATCCTGACTATGTAAAGATATTTTCCAGACACTCTCCTGATTCAAAATAACTCTTCAATACTGGACCTGCATTCTTCTTTTACTTTTACCCAGCTCCTTACCCTACAATTTCTGTAAATGATCAGACTTCAACAAACTTACCCTTGATATTACAGGTACAATATTATTTTTGTCTATTTCATAACACTTGAGTTCTAGCATTATCAGCTAAATGATTTATAAACAAACTAATAAAACAAATGGAAACATGCTAATTGCCTCCTGCTTTCTTGCCACTGTAGCTAGTGCATGCCTCAAGGCATTCTTATGGGAGAAAGGATTGGGTAGTGGCCATGAATGTTCATAATTGCTCCATTCTGAATTTCCCTCCTCCCTCCTACTCATACAATCCAGAGGAAGAAATGAGGAGCCTTTCAAAAGACAATTTGGATAAGCAAATGCAATACAACAATACAATAGAAACACATACAGATATATATGCAACATATTACTTCAAAATAAAGAAGAAATACAAACATTGGCTAGGACCAACACTGAAAGCATTCTAGAAGCCATGCTCTGCACTTTTTATTTTTTAATAAAAAAACAGTCTATGGTTTTAATCTCCAATGACACTGATTATATTCTTTTCAGATAGGAAAGATTTGTTTCTCTCCTTTTCCTACATATTCAGCTCTTGGGGTTGCAAAATCAATTAGTAATTAAAAAGTTAACATCTTGGGGAATGCTCAGTTCTTTCCGATTACAACAAAAAGTAATCTATAGGAAAGAAATCTCCTTCATATTTTTGTGTTCATTTTGTACATTTTTTACTCCCTTCAGACCTTTTTAATCAAGTGTGCTCATTTTCAGTGGAACTCTAATAACTTATATACAAAAGACACACAAATAACATTTCTTTTGTAATCACACTCTAGATACACCTTCTCCAAACCAAGGCCTCCCTGACATTTAGATTGCTTCTGTTTTGTTATTTTCCTTTTACAAAAGGAATCTTTTAAAGCCTCTTTGTAATATCCATGTACCATCTGATCATTTCAACTGTTCAGCTTTCCTTCCAGTCTACTTACAAATTTATAGCCGACTGTCTTGCTGATTTATAGTGTAAGTAGAAAAATTAATAATTCCATCTCAATGCAGCCCAGAGAAGGAATGATTACATCACATATACAAATAGTGATATAAACAATTATCATTTTGTCATGTTTTATCAGATGACTGAAAACTACTAAAATTTTATTGAACAGGTTTAAAAGAAATAAGGCATGCTTTTGAGTCCCAGCTGAGTGCTAAGATGTCTCAAACCCTGTTACAATAAAAGTTATTTACAACTGAAAAAAAAGGCCAATCAGGGTATTCAATTTATGAGACATCAGTAGATCTAATAGCAATTTTAAAATGTACAAAGTTCTTTCTGTTAACAAATTGAATTGGAATTTTCAGGAGAAAGAACAACAATCAATATGGCATTATGGTTAAGATTTGGATGAGAGTAGGAAGGCATAAGTACTAATCTATCCTCAGCCACAGAAGTTCACTCTAACTTTAGCTCAGTCAATCAGTCTCAGCCCAATCTACCTCACAGAATTGAGGGTAAATACACCCAACTACAAGTAGGTCTGAAGTAATAAAAATGTTTATTTTATCCTCAAGAAATCAAGTATGTTCTAAATGTATAGAAAAGTTTTTACTATAAACTGTGAGGCATAATAAAGATCCCTGATGGCGCAGTGGTTAGAATGTAGTACTGCAGCTAATTCTGCTGACTGCCAACTGCCAGTAGTTTGGCAGTTCGAATCGCACCGTCTCAAGATTGACTCAGCCTTCCATCCTTCCAAGCTTGCTAAAATGAGAAGCTAGATTGTTAGGAGCAATATGCTGACTCTGTAAACTGCTTAGAGAGAACTGTAAAGCACTATGAAGCAGTATGTAAGTCTAAATGCTACTGCTGTAATAAGAGTGTGTAAATTTTACTGATACTCATTTAATATAATTTACATTAATTAGCATGATTAAATAGGGCATACGATTAACCTAAGATTAAACCTAAGATTAAATAGGGCATATTAAATGCTGTCCAATCAAACCACTATATCATGCACAATTACATATTTTTTTCCTGAGAAGTTCCATGCGTAATAGAAAATAAGCTACATGAAAATGCAAATAAAATATATTAGCTGGAACAAAAGTAACCTACAACAAAAACACTCCACTGACATACACATACAGGGAATTGTATCCAGCAGTAAAACTTCTTCAATACGTAAATTAATGTATCTGAAACTTCAGATCCATTTTTCGCCTCCTTCCTTACAAGCGGCTTTTCAAGGTTGGGGGTTCCCTCTAGCAACAAAACTATAGTCAGAAGAGGGTGAAAAGGATCTGTGAAAAAAATATGTGTATTTTTCAACTGTTGGGAGCCACAATATTTCTACTAAGGTTCAAACTTGATGAAAGATGGATTGGTTTCTTAGGCTAGCATATTACACATATCTTCCCACTAAATTCAGAAAATTAACCAGCAAATGATCATGTTTTAACTGGAATGCGTTTCATGTGAGAACTGAACAGGATTATTCAAATATTTGGCATAATAAAATGCATGCCTTTAATAGCAACATTTGTTTATGTGTGCTCATGAAACTCAGGATAACATCCCCACAAATCTGAACCAATTTTAATGATTTTTTTCTAGCAATTGAAACTGTTTTATGATTGATAAGTTTGATAAAAGAAAATGAATTATTTTTTCCACAAATCGTTGTTTTCTGATTTATCTTCTTCTCAATTATCATTCACTAATGAATATAACCAGTGCCGGTTCTGTGGACGTGGCTAGGTGGGCATGGGTAGGTGGCCATGGTTAAGTGACCATGTGACTGGGTGCGCATGGCCAGGTGGCCATGTAATTGTGTGGGGATGGCTAGATGACCATGTGACCAGGTGGGCATGGCTAGGTGGCCATGTGTTTGGGTGGGCGTAGCCAACTTGACAACATTTCTTTGCCTTAGTTCCCCCTATGAGGATTCTCCCATCTGGACCTTTTGCAATCCCCCAAAGAGTCAAAGGAAACCAGATTCCATACAGCTCTGAATCCTTAAGGCAAACCACATACAAGTGGTCCTCGCTTAATGGTCGGTTGCTTAGCAAGTGTTCTAATTTATGACTGACTTCCCCAGAGCTACTTGACCTGTTTTTGGAGTTTTGACAGACATGAACACACACATACACACACACATTTATGACCAGTTACAACATCCCACACTTCATGTGACTTGAGGTTTTCTATATTTTTTGCCAGTTTCCAACAATTCCTTCTGGTTTCCGGTTAAAATGCACATTGGGGAAAATGGACTCATTTAACAACCACAATGTTCACTTAATGACCACAAGGTTTACTTAACGACCATGGAGTTTGTCTAATCCAGGGGTCTGCATCCTTAAACACTCAAAGAGCCATTTTTTTATTTTCTTTTAAACAGGTGTGTGTATCTCTCTCTCTCTTTCTTTCTCCCCCTTTCTCATTTCTCTCTCATCTTTCACTCTCTCATTTCTCTTTTACTTTCTCCCTCTCTATCTTTCTCATATCATCTTTCTCCCTGCCTTTCTCTCTCCATCTCTCTCATCTCTTTCTCTCTCATCTTTCTTTCTCCCTCTCTGTTTCTCATCCCTTTTTCTTTCTCATCTTTCTCTCTCTCATCTCTCTCTCATCTTTCTCTTTCTTTTTCCCTCTCTGTTTCTCATCTTTCTCATCTCTCTTTCTCTCTCATCTCCTCTCACTCATCTCTCTCATCTTTTTTCTTTTTTCTCCGTTTCTCCTTTCTTTTTCTCCCTTTCATCTCTCTCTCATATGTCTTTCTCTCTCTCATCTCTCTTTCTTTCTCATCTCTCTCTCTCTCTCTCATCTCTCTTTCTCTTTCTCTTTCATGTATGTATGTGTGTGTGTGTTCCCTCTTGAACCATTTCCAAAAATAGGCAAGGGTTTGTTTTTTGTTTTTTTTTGTTTTTTGCTGATGTTCTTTCTTCTTCTTTGGGTGCCGGGGCTGGCTGAAGGTCAGGGCCGCAGCCAGCAGTCAACCAGCCTTCCCAGGCCCGCTTTCCTGGGGGTACCTGGCTCTTCTTACCTGCTGCTGAAGTGGCTGAGACGAGCAGGAGGCAGAGGCGGATCAACCAGTAGGTCAAGGAGGTCAGTCAGCTGGGTGGGAGGCAGGTGGTGATCCGATGAGGATAGGCTATGCTGCCTGGGTGGGAGGTGGGCGCAGGCCTACTACTCAAGGCCGCGGTGATCGGATGAGGATAGGCCATGCCGCCCAGAGGGGAGGCAAGCACATGCCTATGACTACAGGCTGCGGTAATTGGATGGGAGGATGCCATGGCCAGCAGCCGGGTGGGCACAGGTTGACCACCTTTCCCAGCCCCGTTTCACCAAGAGGGCACCCAGCTGTGCTTCCCTAGCTGTTCTGCTGCTGGAGTGATCAGGTGAGAGGGACGCCATTACGCAGTAGGCCATGGCAAAAGCAGGCAAGTAGGCTGGGCTGTGTGGCCACACAGTCGAAGCAAGGGAGCCAAAGAGCAGCTGCTACTATGCTGCAGTCTGATTCTAAGGCACCAGCCAAGGTGTGCAAGGCCAATAAGTAGTGCTGGGGTGGCACCAGCCAGAATTTTTACTATTGGTTTGCCCGAACCAGCCCATACCGGCTGAGTCCAACCACTTAATATAACTATGGGGGTTGGCAGAATAGTGCACAAGTTAATCTTTTGTTTGTTTGCCTTTCCCAATCCCATGCTTCATCTAAGCTATATATGTTTGCATCATCATGTATGCTTATTTAATTTAATTTACTTTTTGCTTGAAAATGTAGAATTCTGTATATTTTTTTCAGACATAAACTATATTGATCCTACATCTGTATTCTTCTTATCTCTCATGTACAATACAAAGTTAATTTATGCTCCAGAAAATATTAAAAATACAGTCTTTTCAGCAAGAATAGCCCTCAAGATATGAGTTTGAAAATCATTACTTTAAAAACCTTATTCATTAATATCTCTGAAAATGTAAATCATAAAGCCACATAATATACTTTACATATGTATTTGTTTAGACTTGGTTGAGTCATTAAATATAGCTTTTCATTATAAAACCTTGAAATGCTGGAGATTGTAATTAAAACCATCTCAAATATCCAAGTAATAACAATTATCAGAAGAATGATATTGACTCATACAAAAAGCAGCTAAAGGATTCATAACAAAAACTTAAAACCTTTTTCCTCTCCGATCTGAGAAGCTTCTGTGGGCCTGTCAGCCAGGGCAATATATCACAGAATATGATATATTTGCTAAGATCATTGACAAGCTTAGACTAATAAAGTGCTGTGGCAGACATATTATAAAGTTTATATTAACAATGTCTTAAATCCAAATGTTCCAGAATAACAGGTCTGTGAAATGAAATGTACATAACTGAGTCATAAGAGTAATTCTGTGAAATTACATGCCAATAATTTTTGGATGAAAGTAAAGAAGTGCCAGGAAAGAAAAAGTATATAATAATCCATATTTAAAAATTGTAGTTGCAAAAAGGAGATTTTGCGGTGAATAAAAAAGAAAGATAACTGAAGATAGTGTTCAAAAAACAACATTGTTAAGTAGACAAGGAGAAAAACAATTGAAAACAATTCGCAATTTGATGCTGAAGCACTCAAGAATTCAGCTAGAATACCAGTGACAAAATATTGAATTCTCAAGCTGTAATTATTACTATCTTTATTTTTACCCATCAGTGCCAAGTTGTATATGCCTTTTTTACTTTGTGAATAAAGCTTCCCTCTATCACAAAGCCCTAGAATTTCTTCAGAAACTTTTTGGTTTCTCCTCAACAAGATTTCACCATGGTCTTGAATAATGCATCACCCTCAGACATCTCATAGTTAAACATGGCATCAACAATTGTATACACACACACACACACACACACACACACACACACACAGAGTAGCCACAGTAAACCTTTTCAAAATAGTCCAGGAAATGGGTCAGGATTCAGACCTCATTACATTCTTTATTTTTTTACCTTTTCACAAGAGCTGCTGAGAATGTTGGATCAGTTGGGAATAAAAAGTTCTTGATTTATCGACTTCCCTCTTTCTAACAGATAATCATACTCTCTCCTTTCATCTCCAATCTTTCAAAATGTCATCTCCATTTTAAGGGTTTTCTTCCTCCTTTAATTCAATTCTAATCTTGGCCCTGTCTAGTGTCAAGATTCATACTACCTTTTTTATGATTGAAAGATAAACAATGCAAAGGTAAATGGAGAAATTTATGTGAGCTTCTGAACCCATTCAGCTTGTGGTAGATTTCCCTGCACTGGTAGGTCCTGTAGCCAGCTGAGGTTCCAGGGCCTGGTGGCCAGGGAGCAAACTGAGGCCAGGGCCTCTTCCCACACTCATCTTAACAATCCACATAATTGCTTAACAGTCACAACTGGGAGAACCAGGATTGTGGTCATTGAGCAGAGTGGAAATGTGGGCATCTCATTTAACAAGTGCTTCACTCAATAAAAATATTTTAGTCCAAATTGTAATTGCAACTTGAGGACTAGATATATTTATTATTGTGATATTTTAAGTAGACAACATGTGCAATATTTGCAGTTAATAAACAGGTCTTGGCTTAAAAATTGGCCATAAACAGTTCTATACAGAAAATTCCAAATTGAGGTTTTTAGAGTTTCAATTTCTCCTAACAAACACAAGTTTTCTCATTCACTTCTTGGATTTCAGCATATTTGTTAGACTATTATTGCTGATGTCTGGTCTTTATTCTAAAACATGCAGCCCTCTTTACTGGATCTTCCATTCAGCAGTTCTCTCCCTGAGGTCCTGTTTACGTCTTCTGAGTCTCCAGCTGCAGATTCCTTCTCCAACTGTTCCTTGATCCACATAGTACCTGTAGACTATGCCAAAAAAAATAAGGCTCCAGAAATGTCCAATAACCTCCTCCATTATGCTTCTACCTTTTCTACCTTTTTATTTTTTCAGCTTATCCAGGTGTGTCTGCATCTAGGTGTTTTAGTCAAACATAAAGCACCTTGGTGTCTATGTGTTTGTTAACATGGTTTTGGCACATAGGAAAAAAAGTGAACTTTTCCACCATGACCTCATCTCATGTTCAACAGGGCAAGTCACCCTGCCACAATAGTTAGAAACATATTATTCCTGCATAATGTGGAATATTATGGCTCAGGCTAATTAAGTCTGCTCAGTTTTTTTATAGATCATATTATTATTTTGTGAAGTATTGCCTTGTTTTGTTATTTTCTGCACAAAATTTTAACTGACTGAAGTGGCTTTAGAACATCATAAAATAAATATGTACTAAAAGTGTGGTGCTAGTAAAAAAAATAAATGGGATTCTGGAATTTGATATTGCCTCTCAAACCCAATTGTTTTCAACTAAAATATTTACTAAGTCAACATTGGAGTGATTCTGTATAGTATATCACTGAATGATGATATAAAAGAAAGCATATTTATGAAATGAATCAATCTACTATAATTTGCAAGTTGGAAGCTCAATTACTTCTTTGAAGCATTTTGACACAATTCTGAGATTAATGTTTATTATAGACTCTGAAAAGTATGGTGCCCATTCTCTGAACAATAACTTAAATAGCTTCCAGTGAGAAAATTCAAGCCTGACTGAAGTTGAAGCAAGTCATAATCCCTATTCGATCAACTCCTGTTCTAGCAAAAATATATTACACATAATTATTCTTTATTATGTTCTATTTTGTACTGATAGAAAATTTCTGCACAGAGAGTGCTACTTTACCATTATTAAAAGAAAGGAATGAGAAATGATAAACCTGATACTTCAAATAATTTAAACAAAACAACTAAAGTAAAATTGGTAAATATTTAATTTACTATTTATAAACAGCAATAAGGTAGAGGGGTGTGTGTGTGTGTGTGTGAAAGATAGAGAGAGATGGAGAGAGAGAGAGACAGAGAGACTGTCATCTGTGTTTTGTATATTGTTTACTTCATTGTCAATTGGAATTGAAGCACAGGAATTAATTCCTGTGAAATATTCCCTTCTAGAAACATTCCATAAATCTAAAGTCAATTCCCATCTTGGTAGTAAACTATTTTAGATGGACGTAGTCATTACAGAACATGGGGAGGACACTATGCTACCTTGTAATAGTGTAATTCTAAAGATGAAATTCTTGACTCATTTGTAATTTACTTGCATGAAAAGCCATTTTGTATTTGTGACAAGATGAGGAAAACTAAGTATCCAAGCTGCACAATGGGTTTTTCCTTAGTTTCATTATCCTCACAAGGAAGGATTCAGCACTGTTAGGTATGCTTTTGCAACATCATAAAATAGTTTTAGTGTTATGCTCCTGTGATTATCCAGAATTTTTTTTGCAAGATAATAAGATAAAGTTCTTGCATAGCTGTTATCCTCCACTCCACCCCAGCCAAAAAGCTGGCATGTTCAAAGTCTTGTACAATTGAGGTGCATTTTTTACTTAATTTCTTATCAAAATAGAAAATTACTACTTGCAGATTTTTAGAACTTGCCCTGATTTATACATTATCACTATGTATACAGATAACAGTGGAATATTTCAGAGGTTGCAGTGCAATATGTGAAATGGGACTAATGAAACAGAATATTAATGGATATTAATGTGTGTTTAAGATTTATTGAATTTCAAATTCAGCATTTTCTGGGAAATGTATGAAATATGTTTCATTGAGCCACGCCAAAGGATTTAATCTATGAATTGCTTGTCTATGTTAACATGTAAATAGTTGGATGAATCAACAGAATTGTGCAGATTAGCTCTGTTGCTGAATTTTATTGTTTCTGTCGGGTTAACCTTGTAAAAATAGTTCAGGAGAAATGATCTTCAGGACTTTTCTTTCTTTTTTAATGAATATAAAGTTGTCACCATAAACAGTTTTTACCTCCTTCTCAACTTTTGTGGTCATCATATTTTCCAAGATAAACAATATTGGGTCTGATGTGTACTTGAACTAGACATTGTTATAAAGTTAACCTTGAGTTAAACTGATAAAACTAGCTATCAAAGATCTCCTGCAAGTGATATCAAGAGTAATTGGTGTATGTCAAAGCTAGTATGATCCTTTTACTGGAATTTAAAATGAAGAAAAAGGATCTGGTGACAGGGACAAAATATTCATAAAAGGTTTTGTTAA
>JANHFQ010005685.1:192200-205770 GCA_032468035.1 Aparallactus werneri | reverse complement strand
TGTATTAAGACAATCAACAGTAACAAATACAAAAACATAACCTCGACTTATGGCCACATGTGAGCCCAAAATTTCTGTTACTGAGTGACACATTTAAGTGAATTTTGTCCCATTTTACGACCGTTCTTGCCACAGTTGTTAAGTGAATCATTGTAATTGTTAAATTAGTAAGATGGTTGCCAAATGAATCTGGCTTTCCCATTTACTTTGCTCGTCAGGAGATTGCAAAAGGTGATCACATTACTCCAGGAGACTGCAACCATCATAAATATGAATCAGTTACCAAGGATCTGAATATTAATCACATAACATGGAGATGTTGCAAAGGTCATTAAGTGCGAAAAATGGTCATAAGTCACTTTTTCTGTGCTGTTGTAATTTCAAATGGTCACCAAATAAATTGTTATAAGGTGAGGACTATCTAAATTCCAACTATATTATGGATGGATGAGTATGCACCATTCTTTAATCAAACTATATTTAAACAGTACCATATTTGGCATATTTAGAAATGTTATTTAGAAATATTTAGAAATGTTAATTTACCATAAATGTGGACTGTTACACAGAGTATAGTAGAAAATAATAATAATAATAATTATATAAAGATTCAATGCATAATATAAGTATGATATACACATATTAGATATATAAACATTAAATATAAATAATTATATAACTAATAATAATGTAGTTCAGACTATACTGGCAAACCAGGGAGTGTTTATAGTAAGAAAGCCAGAATAGGTATTGAATCATTTCCATTCCACACTAGGCATCCTCTTCTCTGCTTTCTCCTCAGAAAGAAAAACACCTCTAACTAATGAACAAGAGGAACTGAAAAAGGAGCAAAATAAAAATAAAAAGAACTGAATAATATTGCCTATATTATAGCTTGTTGCAAAGAAACAGCTACTACAAGTATTAAAAGATGCCAATACTGTAATATCAAATATATATTTATTAAATTTGTATGCCACAGATCTCACTCTGAAAAGCAATTCTGGGTGGTTTACAATTATAATTTAAAAGATTAAATACAGAGACAAGAAGGAAAAACACAAGATCAGTTCTCAGTTAAGCCACCAGTTAAGTAGGGTTCATGGAAAAAAAGGCTCTTCTTCTGATTCTGCCAGTCAAAACTCTTTGACAAAGTTCACCAATCCATCAATAGAATGTAATGAACCAGTCAACACTTGAGAAAGAAAAATCAGTGCAATTCTGCCTACAGCTATGTGACCATCTCAAACAAATATAACAAAAATGCAGCTTGCATAAAGTAGGTGGGTAAGAAAAAATGCTGGAGAAATGGGCAAGGAGATCCAGAATTATTCAACACCAAATAACTGCATGTGGGGGGCAGGGTTTGACTTATTTGCACCCACTCATTGCTAATCAGTTTAACAACATCCTGCAAGGAGGTGAAACTGAAGATTGGTTAGCCTTTGTCAAAACCTACCTGATTAATGGCACATCTAACAGAAGGTCATAACCAATCAAGTACAGACCAATTAACTGTTTACTGACAACCTTCAAATTGCTAATTGCTGTGGTAGCTGATGCAGTTCAACAGCATCTAGTTGAAAACAAGCTCCTTCCACCTGAGCAGAAAGGAAACTGCCCATACAGCAGAGGAACAAAAGATCAGCTTCTAATTAACAAGATGATTTTGGAAAACTATAAAAGAAGGAAGACCTACATGAATGTAGCTTGGGTTGATTACAAGAAGGCATTTGACTCCTTGCTACCTGATTGGAGAATCAAATACCTAGAAATAACAGGACTCAGTTGAAACCTCAGAAGTTTTATGCAAAGATGAATGGCACCATGAAAGACACAGTGGCTGGTCAATGATGATAGACACAGTGGCTGGTCAAGGAGACTCACTCTCACCACTACTGTTTGTCATTGCATTGACTCCTCTGTCAACAATACTGTCAGGCCAAGGCTATCAAAAACATCTGCCAGACAGAAGTAGTGAAAACTGAAGGAATCAAGATGTCCTATGGAAATAACATCAAGAGTTAACATTATTCTCTTCCCACTGATTAGTCTTATATTTTACCAAAGCAGTAAATTTAAAAGAGATTTAAAATAACTTTGGGTTATTTGGTCAAAAATCTGTTAAATGTTATTACAATGCAGAGCTGTGGTGGCACAGTAGTTAGAATGCAGCATTGCAGGCTCATTTTGCTGACTGCCAGAGGTTCGATCCTCACTGGCTCAAGGTTGATTCAGCCTTCCATCCTTCTGAGATAAGTGAAATGAGGACCCAGATTGTTGGGGGAAATATGCTGACTCTCTAAACCGTTTAGAGAGGGCTGTAAAGCACTGTGGAATAGTATATAAGTCTAAGTGCAATTGCTATCCTATATTAATCCTCCCTCAGTTTATATTCTGAAGTGTTACTCTTATTTGCAGCTTTGTCATATGTTACTATTTCAAGAAGTCCACCAGAGAAGCAATTGTATTTTAGTGATGGATGGAATGATTGCTGTCTGTATAAAATGTAAGATGATCTGGGATTTGAGAGGGGAAGTGCACTGTATATCTGTAAGATATTACTTGCGTAATTTCATCACTTTAGACCAGATAAAAAGGACATAGGCCACATTATAAATCTCTCCTCCAACCAGTTAATCTGAAAAAAAATAAAAATAAAATGTCAGACAGAAAATATATATCAATATGATATAGAAATAGAGGTTTTTAAGTAAAATAGTCAAAGTATCTAGGGAAAAGAGGAAAGTAAAAAAAAAAAGACTCAGTGGTCTTTGGAGCACTGAAAGATAGAATTATGAAAGATATAAACAATCACAAACTGCCAAACAAGAGAATGCTTGGTGTCCATCTCTATCAGTTTTATAATTATTTCAGCTCTTCAATAATTAAACATATTGTTCTAGTACCAAAAGAAACATTCACAACACAATCACTAAAATATGGATAGAAAAAATTAATCCTCTCCAAAGTACTTAAATTTATCAATCATATCTGAATGTACTGTTCTATGCTCTCAGCAGAATTAGAAAATTGCCTCATAATACAATGTGATCTGAAAGCATTCAGCTTCAAGGGAAACATTCACACAGTCAAGTAAGCTGTTTGATTATGTGCTGTTTGCATAAAGTGGCAAAGAAAGAAATTAAGAACTTCTCTCCTAGATGATGAATTGAAACAATTCTGTGAAGTTTTCAATTTTGTGAAATTCCTGAAAACTATACATTTAATTTGTGCATCTAGAAATTATGGGCAACTTGCTTGTAGACCAAAAAGACAAAATAATACTCTAATATTTAGTGATCCTTTTTATAGAAGTAAATATAAATCATTCCCCTGGTTATGGCAGAAAACATTCAATTTATGACCAAATACAAGTTTTATGTTATTGTTCTATCGCCATAATACTTTTACTATGAATACAAAAAAAGAGCTCAAGAGGCTTTTGTTGTTAAAATGTATTTTTGTTATCAAGGATTGAAAAGGGCTTGAAACTGTAAAAGCTGGATTTTGGTAAATGCTGCCTGGTATTTGTTATACATTTCAACTTGTTCAACCTACATTACTTATAGCTTATTCAGAAACAATTTGAATCACTGAATTATTGTTTTTATTTTTCCCTTCAGAGTTAAGATATAAACATATGAGTAATAATACATTCACAAATAGAACTTACAGCACAGTTATATAATATGCAGGTTTTTGTTCAGGATTTGAGTGTACTAGACATGTTCTTCTTAATGTTCCATCCCACAACATCTTTGCTTTCCTATTCTGTCACCTCTGCTGATGTCAAATCAAGATGTGTCCAGTTCCCTTTAGGTTGTGGGAATAGTGGAGTGGTAGGAAATAAGTGATCTTTTGTTGTTTCCCACTTTTTTTTTTACAATACCTATTTCTCATTGCTTCTTTCCTTGGTGGTCATTTCCAAAATAATCTACAGTGTTTTCATCCTTCCTTGGCTTTTTTCATACTTCATAGTGATATCTCTAATACCTCATTTTTGCTCATAATGCCCTTTGCCAAAAATCTTTCTTGCTGGTTCCCTTTTCCACAAATCCAAGAACCCTTTCCTCAGAGGAATATAGGCACTGTTTCATAAGAAGATGCATGTTATAAACTTGAATGCCATTTTCATATGGAGATGTGCAAAAGATACCACCAAATGTAATCAGACAATGAAGAATTGTATGGCTCTTTTAACTCGAAGGATAGGACAATGAATGGTGAACTAGAGCCTGTTTTGCCTAGTATCAAGGCAGTGATCAGGTGTCCAGCAATTGGTTCTTTTTTTATCTAAAGACAAAACACACACCAATAAATAAAGGCATTTTAAGTTTTATTATTAGCTAAAAGAGACAGATTGTAAAGCATAATATAAAAACCATGCATACCAAGAAAGATAACTCTCAGATCTTTTATAGGAATGAGGAGCTCCTTAATGACTTTAAATATATTCCAAGGATAGCCAATTTATACAGTACCTAACACTAGGTTATGCGTAGAAATTCACAACAAGCAACAAGAACCCTGCAGTTTTTGTCAAATATGTCACCATGATCTCATTGCTCTGCTATGATTAGAAGACTGCAAGACCTGACCTGGACTGGCACATGACTCTGGGATGGAATCAAAGTCTGAGACTTTCACAGCTTTGAATCTTCGAAATTAGGTGAAAATTGCTTTCCCTTTTCTTTTATTCGGTAATCAGGAGTAAAAACACCAAGAAGGCTAACTCATAATGAGCTCTAAACTTCTAGTTAATAGAAGAAATCAAAATATGTGTCTCCTTGGAATAACAATGGTTGCCACTAGACAGCTGATACTCTCAGAACCTTTACACTGAAAATATTAAATAGACTTAAACATTTTGGAACTCCAAAAATGAAACTGTACTTAATAATCAATCATTATAATGTATGAATTATTTTTAAACCAATGATATGAAAGAATTCAAATAATAAACATATGATAGTTTATGGGAAGAAAGGAACATTTGAAGTTAAGACACATAAACAAGCAGTAATATTCCATGAAAAATTAGCACATTATTCAATTCAATGAGAGAAAAATGAATGTAGAGAGTAGTGCATTTATTTCAATGAGGGAAAGACACGCAATTCAGAGAGAAACATTTTCTCTGCAGAAAATACGACTTCTGCAACAGAATAGTTAATGTCTGGAATACCCTACCAGACTCCATTGTTACAGCCTCCAACCCTCACAGTTTCAACCTTAATCTGTCCACTGTGGACCTCAGCCCTTTCCTAAGAGGTCCGTAAAAGGGGTGTGCATAAGCGCACCAGCATCGTCCCTGTCTTAATGTCTCCATTTACCTATATGTACTTCTTTGTTCATGTTTGTCTATATCTATATCCATTATCTTAAATATGATAGATAAATAAATAAATAAATAGATAAATAGATAAATAAATAAATAAATAAATATCCATTATTAAATGATAATTTGAATGTACACATTTCTGTGAATTTGAGATGCAGTTCTGGATTCAAGGCATTAAATGACTTAGGTATAAAATCATGCTATTATTTATGGAAGTTGTCTATCTCATATAATTATCCTATACAGCTTACAACAACAAATAAAAGCAGATATTAAAACAAAATCACCCTTGTCACTAGCGCCAGACCAAACAACTTCCCAGCTCAATCCTTTTGTTACTGTACCTTGTGGTTCTGGTTCCATACCCTGAATTGTTGCGGTGAAGAATAAACAAATTGGGACATTCAAGACAAAGGTAAATATCTTGGGAAATATTTATAAACTACATTTAAAAAAGAAGAAGGAAGATTTCCCTGCATATTTAAATTCTGCCTCCAAAGGTAACAAGTATAATAGCTGTAATATATTAATATTTTCATCTCTTGCCTGCACATCGTAGTAGAACCAAGGAACCATACAAATAAGTAGATTAAGGATTGCTTCTGGCATGTTGCATTTGGCAAGTGGATATACAGAGATAATTGAAGAAATGAGTTGATAAATAGTTTATGATTTTCCATATTAGATTTTGTGCATGCGTATAACCTCAGGAATTAAGATTCTTCTTCTGTGAAATGACTACCAAGCCTTGCAGAACTTATTTTCTGCTAGTAACATTCTCTGACCAGTCACCTTGAACTTTTTCCTTCAAAAAGTTCTGAAATGGAATTGCAAGACTGAATGCTACACAACCTTTTTCTTTCTAGTGTTATGAATCGTGGTGGTGAACACAGGATGCAATGCCTTCTTTGTAATCACAGCTATTATGGTGAAGACAAAAGGCTGGGAGTACAACTGGGGTGGAGGCAATCATGGCTTGTTTTTTCAATTGCCATTAATATCACTCCTACAACTTTAGGCTACAGCTCTAAAGAGGAACAAGCTGTCTTGCTGACTTGTAAGAATACCCATCTCCATGAAAATACCCTCCCACCTTGAACCTAGTACTGATAGCATAGCAAAATGTGCATTGGTTCACCAAATTGTGTGACCTACGTTACCCTTTTTTTTTTTAGTGGACTCACCTTCTGGGTTCACCTTCATCAGCAGGACACCACTATCAGGAAAACTATAAGCTATTTCAGTTAAGGGATAACTAGAAATGACAGATTGATGGTTGACAGTCAGGAATTTAAACACAAAAATGGCTTAGCAGTGTTGCCTGGGAGGAAAGTAGTAGGCAGCATTTGTCTGGATATGAGAGCTTCTTGTTGAAAATTGTGGTTTACATTGGAGACTGCTATAATGTCAAAGTGCCGCATTCCATTTTCCAGACACAGATATTAATGCCAACCTTGCATGTTGCCCGTTGTGAAAAGATTACTATCTCAGACAGTCACATGCATGCCTGTGAGTTCATATTGGTAATCATGTTGGCTTTGAGCATTTTGATATATCTAGCCTGTAATACATATTTTGTTTATAACAGTGGCCAGCATGGGAATTACATCCATTACAGAGCTTTGGCTCACAAGTAATCCTTTGTAGCAGTGGGTTACTATTATTATTATTATTCTCAAAAACAAATATGCTGCATGTCTTGGCAAACCAACGCAGGAGTCCAAAATAGAGAAATGTTTCACTTATCTAAAGTTTTGTGCAAATTATATTATACCCAAGATATATTTATTTGGTAATTGAGAATGTGTCCATGATTTCAGTCATTTGCTTGAGGAAATAATATCATTACTGTACTAGGACTATTAATGCATCACTTACTTTCATCACACCTTACAATTCAATGTTGAGCCATACATATGCCCATTTGACAGCTGCCACATTTTGATCAGTGTCCTACCAGGTCTAACTTGAACACTGTTTAAGAGGACCAGACAATCTGGTGACAATTTATAATTATAGATATTTCATTATTTTGGCAATGGCCAACTCTTGCTTAGAAAAAGATGGGTTGTGAGCATGTCCCAAGGTCCACATGGAACTGCTAGCATAAAGATTAACAATGCTGTACAAGCTTTAACCACAACTTTATAAAATAAATGTTTTATGATAGATCTCATCTTGTGATGCATGACATTCATAAGAGGCATAATTTATAGGCTTTCCTCACTTTCACAACTCCCTCGCCTGTATATTGTGTTGCTCTATCATGCAGTTAAGAAAAGGAAAAGAAAAATCATGTGTCTAGATGTAAATCACTCACATGCTTTTTAATTGATGGTTCCAATTTTAATTTGTAAATCAGAGTTAAGCACCCTGTTACGTTTCATGGCGATAATTGAGAAGTTTATGCAGTATCAGGGTATGGAGGAGAAGTTTGGCTGTTCAAAAAATGTCTACTATAATAAGTATGAAAAGTCAGAAAATATGAATTGCTAAGAGTGATGTGGTTTCTCAATCATCATTCCTAGTTTCCTGCATCCCCTGTTTGTTACTCAGTTTGTATGAGCGCGAGTCTGGGGGTGTGTGTGTACAGAAACAGTCTTTCAAAGAAAGCACTAGTTTGCAGGAACTTATGGGGTACATGTATGTAGTTCAGAAGTGATAAAGATTTTGCAGTGGTGATGTGATTTATTTTAAAGCATAGTAACTTTTTTTCTTATGATATGAAAAAGCAAAATAAGTAGCTTGTCAAGGCAAATGTCTACAGTTGACAACACTGCCTACCTCTGCTTTAAAGTTGGTTTAACAAAACAGAAAGCAATTGTAGATATCAGCATCCATTGTTTAGTTGATTTTTATTTTATTTTATTTGTATTTTTAAATCAGTTTTTCATTCTTGGTCACTGGCTGGTCCCTTCATGGTTTAATAGGATAATCTAAATAACACTTTGAGTCTAATAACCATTTCTAAGACTAGTATTCCCTGCCTTTGCCTACCACTTGGAATACTGCATCCAGTTTTGGCTGCCATGATGTAAAAATAGATGCTGAGGAGAAAGAGAAAGAGTGCAGAGAACAGCAACAAAGATGATTAGGGGACTGGAGGCTAAAGCATATAAAGAACAGTTATTGGAATTGAGTATGTCTAGTTTAATGAAAAGAAGGAGTAGGGGTGACATGGTAGCAGTGTTCCAATATCTCAGGGGTTGCCACAAAGAAGAGAGCGGCCAACTTATTATCCAAAGTACCTGAAGGAAGAACAAGAGAGGTGGCCTGAGGTAGAGGCTGTGAGTTGCATCCTAGATAGAGGCAATTATCCTGCTTGGGAAGGGGGTTGGACTAGATGACCTACAAGGTCCTATCTGACGCTGCCAATCTGTGAAACTATCGAGGAAGATTGACTCCTAAAGCATGCAGAGGAGCACTGCATGTTTTGATGTCATCTAGAAACCTATATTGGAAATAGTTTGGAATTCTTCAGAGGGATATCTGTGCACATGGATGGTACCTGTCAGTGATGAACAGTCAATATTATTAAATGGTGACTGAGCTTGGACTTGTTACAGTTTAGAAGTCAGTGACAAAGATTGGCCCACCTATGCTGTGTGACACAATGGGAAGGGGGAAAGTGCTTGGTATACTTTATGATGGGGGAAAGGCAGCAGCCAAGGTTGTCCCCTAGCATGGTATGAGGTATGGAAATCCAGAGAGGGATGCAGATGAACCTGAAGTGCCCAAATGGCAGCCACAATCAGGCATCTTCTGCTCCATCAGAGGCTCATTCCATTGGAGTGCCAGTTGGGATGCAAGATTCTGTGGGTTTGGCTACCAACACACACCAAGGGGTCTTAGACAACTTCAAGACCTCCAATTCCTTCCCTCTGCCCTCCCCGCAGAGAAAAAGATGAGCCAATCAGAAGGCTGGGTGTGTCCACAGTCCTTTCCGCTTCTCTCCATCAGAAGCAGCTGCCTTACTGAAAGGAGAGGCGGAGGGGGAAGAAGAAATCAGAACGGAGGCGAGAGGGCTCTCATCTCCGACCAAGGCACGCCGCCTCTGTTTGTATACAGTACGCTTTCCAGCCAGCACAGCCTTTTCTTCCAGCCCTCCCTTGCTCTCTCTTCATTGTTCTCTTCCCGGCGGCGGCGGCGGCGGGAGCAGCCAGTCAAGAGGCTGTCACGACAGGCGAGAGGGAAAAGAGCGAAGCTCTCCTCCTCTCTCCCTCTCCCATCACACACACCTACCAGCACTTCTGTCTGCGAGCGGCGACTAGGCTCGCGGCGCTTCCGAATGTGAGCTGCGCTTGGGTCCCCCAGGATCTCCTCTTTAATGTTAGGCGAGACGCAGAACCTATCAGGAAAGGGGGGAAAAGAGTGATAGAAAAGAGAGAAAGAGGGAAAGGAGAGTTTTCCCTTTCCTGATCCACAGGGCAGAGGGGTTTTCATTCGACTAAAAATAATTTTAAGAAATAGCATTAAATCGCCAAGATAGAAGGGCTCTTCCAGCCTTCCGCCCTCCTTTGCCTGCGCTAAACTCACGCTTCTCTTTTTTCATCTACTTGGGATCGTCCCTTGGGGAATCCAAGGATCATGAGCCGCTGGGTAGCCGCCTGGTTCCTGTTGTGCTTGAGTCTCGGACCCCCTTCGTTCGCCAAAGGTGAGGAGGTGGGGGGCACTGGCGACTGTGGTGGTGCGGATCGTAGGGACCAGCGTGCTAGATGGTGGGAGAGGAAAGGCGGCGACCAGGGTCAAGGGAAAAAGGCAGCAGCCAGGTGGATTTTTTTTTTCAAAAAAAGTAATCACAAAGTCGACAGGAAAGTAAATTAATGCGGGGTATCTTGTGGGGATGTGAAAGGCGGGTGGAGAGGCGTGCTTTGCTACTGAACGTTGAATAATTCAGAGCTGCCTGAACGTGGGTGTTTTCTTGTATGTATTTATTTGCCTTAATCAGATTATGTGTCATCCATCTGCAGACATGTTCCATTTAGCAATAGGAGCTTCAGGAATGCAGGGAAGGGTTCTTTATAATCCAGATAAGCAGACTGGCAACATTGATAACGAAGCAGAAGAGTGTGTGAGAGAGAGAGAGGGAGTGAGAGAGCGAGAGCGAGAGGGCAATCAGCCTTTTTTCTAATAACCCTCTTTTAAAAAAAAAACAATTCAGACAGACAGTAACTGTGTGCGATAATCTGGCGAGATACAAATCAGTTTCAGATACAGTTTTAAGCTTCAATAATTAACACTTTTGCCAATCCAACTCCTGTCTTAAATAGGTTGTATTTAGGTTGTAAGGTGCAGAGATGGAGGAGGGAAAAAACTTCCTAGCCCTCTGAATTTATCAATTGCACTCAGCAAGATTAAGATAGATTCGAGTATTAATTTTGTGTCTCCGACGGATCAGCAGATGGATGGGTGGAGAATCAGATGAATACAACAGAGCCGCACAGATTCAATATATTTGAATATATATCGATTTTTAGCTCAGATGCGGAAGGAGGACAGACATCTTTTACACGCCTATATTCTGTGCCTTAACACGGATGCCTCCTTCCCCAAAGCGCTTTAAAAAGTTGGGAGCCGCGGCTTCCTGAGGTAGAGGGAACGCCAAAGCAAGAAAGGCTTTGTCTGCCTGGATGCTCGCGCGCGGAAGGATGGGGACAGGCAATTGCTAGAAGAAAAGGAAAAAGAAAAAGTACAGATTGGCACAAGTTTGGCCACCTTTGAAACAACTGCGTGTATCTAGACGGGTGGGGGAGTTAAGGGAAAGGCGTCATTCCCCACCCGCCGCCACCCGCCACCTGCCTCCTCCGCTCGAAAGACTGAAGCGGTGGTAAATGCCGTCTCATTGCTCGGCTTCTCCGAAAAGCTCTCTTGGCTGAGGCAATATATTTTTCCCCCACTACCTTTCTCCCTCCCCTTGTTTTCCCAAAGGAGACTCTCGTTTTCATAACATCGATTTATTTGGTCCTGCGACTTTCTTGGAAAATAGCCAGCTGACTCTAAATAGAGAAATCTCAAGTTCCGTCTCTTGGGGCGGAGGACGAATCAGTAACCTCGCTTTCCCAAATTTCCTCCCCATCCCTCTTCACACCGTCCTGCCAAAATGAGGAACACTCCGCAAACGTAGAGGGGGCGGGGAGAGATAGATAGAAAGAACGAACTACAGAGCGGGCCCGAGAGGAATGGCAACCTTGCGGCTAAATTATCAGAAGCCTCCTTTGGCGGCCTTTTTCGCCTCTTGGGAGAGAGGGAAAGAGTTACCCTTCCTCACGTGCTCCGCTCCCTTATGGAGCCTTGCTTGCCTTCACTTTGATCCTCCCCGCGCGCCCAAGGCGCTAGGCGGGAGAGGGCGAGGGGGAGGGAGGGGAGAGGACACCTGAGCCCCTGAGATGGCGGTAGAAGCGTGCGCCGCTCCAACTAAGCCAGGCAGAGGCGCTCGGAAGAGCCTTGTCCCGACGTCGGGAGGCAGCCGCAGCAAGCCACCGCCCGCCGGCGTTACGCTATTGTAAAGAGCTCCGTGCCGCGGACGGTCGCAAACATGAAGGCGGCGGCTTTCCCTGAAGGCGGAATCTCGCGGTCATAGCCAGCAGCACGCGCGTTTTGGGAAGTCCGGCAGATGAGAGAACGTCTCCCCTGTGGTTTCTTGGAAGGAATGCTTATTGAAAGAGCAAAGTCGTTATGACTGAGCGAACTGATATGAAACGGACGTTGCGAATTAGGGAGGCGAACTTCCGTTAGTGTGTATCTTCAAAGGGAGAAGTGGAGGGAGGGGCGTACTTACTTTGGATGCCCTGTAAATGGCTTGCCTTCCCGAGGGAGGTTGACGGGCGCAGTCTGCCTTATCCCACTAGAATTTCAGCGCGTTTTCGAAAATTT
Source organism: Aparallactus werneri (assembly GCA_032468035.1). Classification (NCBI taxonomy): domain Eukaryota; kingdom Metazoa; phylum Chordata; class Lepidosauria; order Squamata; family Lamprophiidae; genus Aparallactus; species Aparallactus werneri. The sequence goes on along the minus strand of JANHFQ010005685.1, from coordinate 193,553 downwards.
GTTTTCTGTTTACATATATTCACAATGGGGGAAGGGCTAATCTTGATTACAAGGATAAGTTTCTCTGAGCAGGCTAAATCATTTCAGCATCGTAGTAGGAACTGTGAAAAAGCTTGCCTCAGACTTTTCCTGTCTTTTTCTTTTTGTCAAGTTATCATCTGTCCATCCAGTATAAGTCTTGGGTTGGTTGCAATCAGGAAGTTTCTTTAACTACTACTCTAGGATTCCTTTTAAAAACTGATAAAAATACCAAGCATATGAAGATTTGCATTACAACAAATATGTCACTGTGTGCCACAAAACTTGTTTTCCTTTGTTTTATTCCTATAAGAGATTGCCAGGATTCTGTAAAACATTAAAAAATAGCTGCAACTAAAATCCTTCAAAATTGAGGGAGTACCTGGGCATTGCCAACTTTGTATCTTTAAAGATGATCTTATTTTCAATCAATTTAAAAAAGCTAACTCTCAGTTAAAATATATAATATTATATTCTTAGCCATGGAAAAACTTTATTCTCAGGTACCTACCCAAGCATATGAGTCCCCACAGTTAATGAATGAATCCGGTTCTGCCAATTTTTTTGAGGAATATTAATAACACTAAAAGTATAATTACTATTGTAAGGCAACAATTTAAATTACAAAAAGTTCCCAAAAAGCAGTATATCTACTGCTCAAGATGATGCAGTCATCATCTAGTCCAAACATATGTTAGAAATAATGGTTTGATTAATGTCCCTAATTATACAATCTCTATTCCCCTCTTGAATATTTTGAAGAAAACTACCTTTCCTTTAAAATGTGAATCTTCTTAGTGAAATTATATAAACGAAGTGTGGATGTAGCTAACTGTGAATTCAGGAATTTTAAAGTACTATGCTCTTTACTTAACAATGCTCGGCCATTTTAGCATTAATTATTTTACCATAAAATATCTATATATTTTTCTGTTTAGTTTCCAAGTCCACATCTGCTTATCTGAAATTTCAATCTACAGTTTTACTAAATCACCTTTAATTTCTCTGAAAATTAAATAAATAAATCCAGTTTAATAAATTACTAGTTCCTTATTTGGGATTTTTCTTTTATTAGACATAGCTATTACTACACCTAAATGTAGCAAGCATATGTTTCTGTGCCTGCACTCCGAATTTATTTATTTATTTATTTATTTATTTATTTATTTATTTATTTATTTATTTATTTACTTATTTATTTAGCAATCATGTTCAAAATAACAGGTATAGTTATAAACATAAAATGAACAAAGAAATATATATAGGTAAATGGAGACAGAATGACAGTGACGTTACGCACGCTGGTGTGCTTATGCATGCCCCCTCTGAATTCTG
>JANHFQ010005684.1:39169-49524 GCA_032468035.1 Aparallactus werneri | reverse complement strand
GATGGGCATGCCCGATAGAAGGTCGAAGTAGAAGCCCCCCGTGTGGAATGAGCCACAATTCCCTTGGGGGCTGTGAGTCCCCTGGATTGGTAGGCCTGCGCGATGGCCTCTCTAATCCAACGGGAAATCGTGGTAGGTGAGACCTTGGTTCCCTGACTGGCGCGCTTATAAGATACGAACAAGGCCTCCGTGTGATGTTCCGCTTGTGATGCTGCTTCTTTGACCGCCAGAAGGGCTGGCGGTCCTTGCTAGGCCCCTTTTGTGGCCGGGAGTTCTGTGGGTAAGAAAAGGGCTGAAAGGACTGCCTAGCCTGGGATTGGCGAACCGCCTTCGCCCTTGGTCTGGTAGGTAGAGACTTCCCCTTGTCCTTAGTGTCCTTCAGGAAGGGTTCCAGTTCCTCCCCAAAAAGTTTGCCCCCCTGAAAGGTAGGTTGACCAGTTTGGTCTGGGCTGTGTTTTCCACATCCCAATTGCGGAGCCAGGTACTCCTGCAGATGGCGATCGAAGACCCCATGGACCTCGCGGAGAACTGGAAGGCGTCTCCAGTGGCGTCCGCCGCAAAAGCGACGGTACTGACAATTCGCTTGAGCTCCGACAGGGCCGTCTTGGGAAGGTCTGTCTGCTTGGCCAGTCTCTGGCACCAGAGTACCATGGTCCGGCACGAGAGGGAAGCCGCTACTGCCGCTCGAAGGGACGCTGCTAAGGCTTCGAACGCACGTCTGGCCGAGGCCTCGATGCGTTTATCCACAGGGCTGTGTGGGAAGGAATCGGCATCCGAAGGGAGGGTGGCGTGAGACCCCAGCGCAACAATGGGGGCGTCCACCGAAGGTGACTGTAGGCATATGGCCTGTTCCCCTAGGATGCCGTAGCACGTCAGGGCCTTGGCCCTGATCTCTCTAGGGTGCAGGACGGTGGCCCACTTACTGGACTGCACTTATGTCAAATTCCGAGGAGGACGGGCCTGGTGTCACCTCCTCCGTCGGCCCCAGATTCAGAGTGCTCACCACGTTCTTTAGAAGCTTGTTGAAGCCCTCCAGAGGAAAGAGGCGCTCTGAGTGTCTGGTTAGGGCAGGTTCTTCGTTCGAGGAGTTGGACTCCGCTCCCTCGTCGAAGGGCTCCGGAGATTCGGCTTCCTGGATATCCTCCCCCTCTAACTCCCCTTCTGACAGTTCAGGTTGGATGAAGGCAGGGGTAGTGAGGCTGGCCATTCTGGGCAGTTTGGGAGCTGAGGGAGAGGCCTCACCTGGGGACGGAGGCCCGTCTGGTGCGACGCGCTTCTCCGCGCCCCGTTGTGGAGTCTCGGGGCCTGAGGCCGCCCTGCTGTCAACCATGGCTGCGGCCACGGAGGAGGTCACTGTGGCCTGCACCATCCTGTGCATGGCCGTCTGAAGGTCTTCCTAAGAGAAGGATGCAGGGGTGGCCTGGCTGGCCTCCACTGGGATTTCCTGTTCCATGATACTAGGAGAAAACAAGAGCCAGATCATATAAGCATCAGCCCCGCGATATCCCCCCTGGTATCTCCCCACCAAGGGGACCCAGGCCCGGACCCAGGCTGCTCCGAATGGCCCCCCTTAGGAGGGCCCACATCCCCCCCTCCAGGAACTGTAATCTGGAGGGAGTGGGTGCAGGGATAGAGATCCTCCCCCTTCCTCCCCTCTGGGCAGCTGCCCGTAAGACTGGATGGTGGAGGGGGGGTGAGAAAAGCGGGAATTATCCCCCGACCAGCAGGCTCGCTACGAGAACCTGCGTCAGCGAGGTGTGAGGAGCTAGTAACCCCCAGCCTCCTGTGGGCCCGTCTGGCCCCCCAAAATGGCGCCCACCACGTGCGTCCCTGGGCCCAAAATGACGCCCGCCACGTGCGTCCCTGTGGGCCGCCATGCCCCTTCGGCGTCCCCGAAAAATGGCACCCGCCACGAGGAAACCCAGAGAGCCGCCCTGAACCCAGCGAGAAGGGCGCGACTGGAGCCTAAGGCCCCCTGTGGGTGCGTACGGGGGCTAGCCTGCCGTAGCGACCGGATGGCTTCCGCCACTCCGATCCCCCCGTAGGAGGAAGGGGGGATTGGCTGCGGGGGCGAGGGGCGCGGAAAACGCTGTCCCGCCGAGAGCGAGAGATCCCCGCCCGGCAATGGCTGTCGGGACCTCCCAGAGGGCGGAGAGACACATGGGCCCCCGAATCCGACTGCCGCGCAGCCGCCACTGGAGCCTGGCGCGCCTCGGCCTATCCCTGCGAGTGGCGATGAAATTCAAAAGCCCAGCCGGTCGGATTCCCCCTTCCCCGGCGGAAGCCCTCGCGCAGGGCCGCCGCCGCTCGCCCAGAATCCGCCCAGAATCCTGTTCGGAGTCTTCGGATTGGGCGGCCTATAAATAAAATTATTATTATTATTATTATTATTATTATTATTATTATTATTATTATTATTACTAATGAACTAGAAAGTATTTTCACCCACAGGCGTTCATTAATTTTGTCTCATTGGGAACAGAACCATAAGCATGTTGATTCCAATCTGAATGTTCTGATAGTTAAGGCACCAGGCTAGAAACTAGGAGAGTGTAAGTTCTAGTTAGTGGTGGGATTTAACCAGTTTGCACGCCTTTGGGGGAACCGGTTGTTAACTTTCTGAGCAGATTAGTGAACTGGTTGTTGGAAGAACTCATTAGGGCAGAGAACCTAATGAGAAGGCAGAGAAGAAGAGGAGGTTGCAGTTGTGGGATCAAAAAAAAATTTGCTCTGTGCCTACTCTGTGGATATGAGTTAGTGGGTGTGGCTTAGTGGACATGGCTTAGTGGGCATGGCTAGGTGGTTAATTTTTGAAAAAAAAATAAAAAAATAAAAAAATGGGCCCTCTCACTTGCCTGCAGGCTATAGCTACCTTTATTCACTATTTGCAGCACAGCTGAGGGCCCAGCAGCAAAAAAAAAAAATCCCCCCCAAATTTTTTTAAAAATTCAAAATGGCCAACGGGAACTAAAACAGCTGATTTTGGGGGCTAAATTAATGCTGAATTTCCATTGCTGGTACACCCATACCGAGATGTACCAGCTGAATCCCACCACTGACCGGTTGTTAAATTATTTGAATCCCATAATGGTTCTAGTCCATCCTTAAACATGAAAACCAGTGGGTTGACATTGGGCCAGTTAGTCTCTCTCAGCCCAACCTACCTCATAGAATTGTTGCGGTGGTGAAATTAAGAGGAGGAATGAGTATTAGGCTCATGTACACTGCCTTGTGTTTTTAATAAAAATAATGAAAGTGAGATATACAGTAAATAAATAAAAAATAAATAAAAAGAAAATAAGGAACAAATGACAGACTTAACATCCTCAGCAGCCAAAAGGGAAGGACATCCACAGGAACAGAAGAAATACTTATGCTGGTCCTTCATTAAAAAAAATACTACTAATGATAAAATGATTGATTGATCAGTGGCGCAAATCTAATTATAAGGTGGTGGGGTGACATTTTTAAAGTAGAAAATTTGGATTACAGTGTGAAAGTGCTCTCAGTCTGGATCTAACCCAGTCTCTGTTGATCCTGTCTATATAGTTCTTGCTACTGGTGGTGATGGAATCTTTTAAATTGCCTGACTCATGTATTTCTTGATTATTCACTGCTTTTTTTTAAGAATTACAGATGGTCTGCAAACAAAACAGCATTAACTTTTTTTGACAGCTATTCATAGTACTGGCATTTTATAATTACTGTATTCAGCAGTGAATAACTTTTATTTAAATGAGAAATATTTTAGTCCCAGAGACATCACACGTATTTCAGGTTGCCTTATTTTGGTAAGTGGCTTCCTCAGACATCCATTCGTTTTTGGCAATTTTTTTCATAATTTCAAATCAATGTCAAATGATTTTGAATGACATCACTCTTTAGTTGCCATCTAGGAGCACACTGTTAAATAACTGAGTTAGTAAGTTTGTAAGTAAATAATAAATCACTACATTAGACTTTATATTATATTCTCAGCTGTGAGGTCATTAGCTGCTTGGAAACATTTATTTCCTTTTTTGTGAATATTTCAATTTCTTAGCAACTGGGAATTGAGAGAAGCCTTTTAATCCTTATTTTATTGCTTATTTTGAGAGAAAGAAGGCCAACTGGTTTGGAAATCAGCACCATAAAATCAGTATGACTTATTTCAAGGTCTGTGATACATTATTTTTATGTGTTGTTAGAAAAATATGATATGTTATGGTGTTAAAACTGAAGAAAAGTGTTAAACTTGCGAAGGAGTTTTTGACAGGCCATGAACAGAAAATGTTAAGAAAGTAATTTATGGGACATTATTTGAAGGAATAAAAGATCAAGATTTTCAATTGTTGCTCTAGTAACTCTTAATTGATTTTTCTTGATTAAGTTTGAATGATGAAGCTTTAAAATGTGTTGATAGATAGGAGATACTTGTTGTATTTTGACAGAAGATGGTGAGTTACTTTTAAAATAAAGGAAAGTTATATTCCTTTATGATTTACTTGTTTAATGCATATACCACAATTCTGTTTACTCTTAAAGGGCCCTTGCTGATTAAAATTGAACAATGAGGCTTTATTATTTGTTAATAGATAAAAGATGAGGTATGGGATGAAGACATTTTTTTGGCTGAAATGTTGTAGAACTTATTAAATTACTGAAATTATTACTACTTGATAAAGGAGAAGTCATTTATACAGTACACCTTTCTTTCTTTCTTTCTGTCTCTACTTTAGAATTTCTTAATTTGTATTATTGAATTTTAAACTTCAAAAAAATCATACTAAGAAAAGGCACCCATAATGTTCATAAAATGGTATACTCTTTAGGAAGATTTAGGAAAAATTCAGTTATGATTTCATAGAACCTTATATTCATAGTAACAAATAACTATTTAATTATTATTTTTAATAATTTTCTATCTTTATCTTTACTCTCAGTTTTAGATGATTTAGTAGCTATGGTGATTGGATGATTGAGCCGCAGTGGTGCAGTGGTTAGAGTGCAGTATTGCATGCTACTTCTGCTGACTGCCATCTGCCTGCAATTTGGCACTTCGAATCTCATGAGGCTCAAGGTTGATTCAGCATTCCATCCTTCCAAGGTGGGTAAAACGGGGACCCAAATTGTTGGGGGCAATATGCTGACTCTATAAACCACTTAGAGAGGGCTGTAAAAGCACTGTGAAGCAGTATATAAGTCTAAGTGCTATTGCTAATAATATTAATAAATAAGAATTTACATACATAAACATTTACATTAACAAAACACCATCATTTATAGGCATAGATTTGACCTGACATTGAGTGACATTTATGTCAACTGCAAATGTGTAAGCTTGTTGAACTTGACTAGACCTATCAGCTGTGTTCCATGCTTAAAGTGAGTAAAATTCATAGATAAGAAAAGTGATTTAGAAAAATTAAAAAAAAAAACCTGTCCCCAAAAGTATTATCATTAATACCTCAATAGAAAGAGGTTTTCGGAATTAGCATTTTTCTTGAGTTCTGTATATTTTTAGCACAGTGTCAATCTCCTGCTCTATTTTGTCAAAATCAGCCTGACAATTTTGCAAGGGACACTGAAGCTTCTGTGATGGAATTGGAAGGATCAGATTTGCTACCAATTGTATCACTGTTTCAATATCAATGATGATTGAAACTTGACAGGGAATTTATCTGCAGGTATCAAAATATGTTTCACAAGTGCTATACCATTGAAATCACCTTCATGTACACGCAGTTTCATTGCAGGGAAGAAGAAGAAAAAAGATGGTGATTTCCACGGCAGATGTGATTTCCAAAAATTCAGGTTCACCTGAATTGTGCTGACTGTGAAAATCCCCTATGTAATCTATGTAATGTCCTTATTCTTTCCTTGAAGCTCAAAGTTCAAAAAATTCTCATTTTCCCATTACATCTGAAAAGAACTGCAAGTTCAGTAATCAAATATTTTCCCACTTGTTTAACCTTCTCACTAGATTTTAAAAACTGTTCCATTTCTTCAATCATATGTAAAGATCAAGTTAGAACTTTTTTTCTCCTTACTCAGTCAATTATCTTCAAACTCTTAAATTACATCAGCTTCCTTTATAAATGACTTTAAAAGATTATGCTTCAAGAACACATCTCAGATTGTGCCTTCATCCAGAGCAATTTAGCTTACAGAATTCTTTAGTAAATAATATCATGAAATGCAATGGAATGTGGGAATTTGATTTTTTTAAAAAAAAAATATTTCTTCATTTGCTTAGTAGATGCACTGTATATGTTGTTCCAATCATTATATAGACCCTGGAATTAGGTAGTTAAAAATATACATCATGCAACACAAACTTCCCTACCAAGGAACGATACAAAACTCAATTTGGATGAATATCTCAAATTGAAAAATTGAAAAATATTCAGAACAATTCCATTTCTGAGGCATTCTGTGAATAGGCTTTATAAAGCCCCGAATAGGCTTTATAAAGCCCCGCTGGGCTTTATAAAGCCCAGCGGGGCTGGAGCCATTTCAGTCTTGGGGGATACTGTTCCATAGAAAGAGTGCAAAGGTTCCTATAACCTCTGAAAGAAAGGGCCCAGAATGACCCCCTTCCACAAGAGTTGGAAAGGACCTTAGAGGTCTTCTAGTCCAATACCCTGCTTGTGCAGGAGAGCCTATATCATTTCTGACAAGTAGCTGTACAGTCCCTTCTTAAACGTCTCAGTGATGGGGCAAGCTCAATTTCTGAAGGCAAGCTGTTCCAATGGTTGATTGTTCTCATGGCCAAGAAATTTCTCCTTAGTTCTAAGTTGAATATCTTCTGAATTAGTTTCCACCCATTGTTTGTTTGTTTTTTGTCCTTCTTTCAAGTGTTTGGGAAAGTTAAGCTGCTCTTCTTTGTGACAGCCCCTGACATTCTACCTGGCACAGTGGTTAGAATGCAGTACTCAGGAGTTCGATTCTGGGTGGCTCAAGGTTAATTCAGCCTTCCATCCTTCCGAGGTCAGTAAAATGAGGACCCAGATTGTTGGAGAAATATGCTGACGCTGTAAACCGCTTAGAGAGAGCTGCAAAGCTCTGTGAAGCGGTATATAGGTCTAAGTGCTATTGTTATTATCAAATGAGCAAAACCAGTTGAGATTGTCCACTACATTGAATTGTCCACTACAACATCCTACCTGACAGTGACTTCTTCAGCTTCAACCACAATAATACATGAGCAAACAACAAATACAAACTCAGAGTAAACCGCTCCAAACTCAATTGCAGAAAATATGACTTCAGCAACAGAGTAATCAAGACCTGGAATACTCTATCCGACTAGATTGTTACATCCTCAAACCCTCACAGCTTCAACCTCAAACTGTCTACCATGGACCTTACCCCATTCCTAAGAGGTCTGCAAAGGGGGAGTGCATAAGTGTACCAGCATGCCTACTGACTGTTTTACTGTCTCCAATTACACGTATAAACTTTCTTTGTTGATGTTTTTACTTATACCTATTCCTGTTATGTTGTACATGTTTGACAAACAAATAAAATAAAAATAAAGAAATAAAGAAATAAGAATTAGGTTATAAGGGTTGTGTACTTCCCAAAACTTTCCTATCATTATTGTTTCAAAAAAAATACAGTCTGGAGTGGATGGTGGTGGAACATGTTACCTGCTGTTGACCTTGCTCTACAGTTGCATAAAGAGGTTGTGTCTTATTGGCTGTAGCAAGTCTGCAATTACAAATTATTAATCCATCCTATAATTATAAAGTGTTTGTGTTATTGATAATGATAAGCCTTTAGACTGCTTTGAGTGGAAAGCAGGATTTAGGTTATTTGCCCTCATGCTCTCTGTTAGCTGGAGTTAGGCATTCTTCACTGATTTATGAATTTTAAGAATTTGGGTAGGAGATTGCTATTTCTCTACAATGAAGACAAATTTTCCATTTCCACACCCCCCCCCTCAAGGGAATTTGGCGAGCTTTACTTCTTTGAAATGATTTCCAAAGTAAATTGTCTTTTACCAAAGTGAATTAAAACTGGTCTATTTTCCTAAAATTAACCTCCTCCCAAATGCTCCTTAGAAACATTGTCAACTATCCCCAGCAAATGGAACCTACAGGGAGGGAGGGAGGAAATACACCCACCGCTGACTGTGTGGTACAGATGCAATAGTGGAAGCCATGGGTATTCTCTGAGAGTAGTGCATATTTTAAACCATGATTTACAAACCACTATGGCTAGCTCTACACATTACTTCAAATAAACCTCTTGGCTTAGTGTTATAGTGAACCAACAACAATTTCTTTTTCTTCATTTAATTCTAAGAGCTGTCCTCATTCCAAATGCAAATTGTTCCACAAATTTACTTTACAGTAACATTCAATCAAACTGTCCAACACATGGCAGAATTAGCCAGTGTAGAATGCTAATTAAAACAACTAATTTTCCCTTTGGACCCAAGACAACATTTTAAGTGCATTCGGTTACTTCCACTGGAAAATATGTTTCTTCTGTGGTGCTTTTTGATCAAGAGGTTAGATCAATTTGCACCTAAGAAACAACAAAAAGGCATTTCCTGATATATTATGCTGTATTTGAAGAAACAAACATTTCACTGTTTAATTCCAGTAAGCATTGCTTTGGTACAGAAAGAAAGGGAAAGTTTGTTCGAATCTGAATTTTGAAATAATAGAAGACTTAATTGAAAGTATTTTGTTCATTTATTACCTTTCTGACATCTGCAGAAATATCCATTAATAAGATCTTCACAGACTGAGCCATGTAAGCAAGGAGAAGAGCTGCATTCATTCAAGTCTATTTCACAAAATTGGCCAGAAAATCCATTGAGGCACCTAAATATAATATACATTATAGTTTAACATAATATGCTATTTCATAACTATGTAGAAATAAACACAGGTTTATGCATATACTTTGCCTTGGTTCCTTTTGATTCTTGCTAAATAGCCATCTAGATATTAATGGATGTTCATTTCCACTGAACGGGGCAAAAACCGGAAGATAGACTTTTTCCTAGAGCCTGGCAAAGGGCATGAAATATTTAGGAAAAGGAGTAGCAGAGCCTGGGGGCAGAGTCAAAAAAGGAATCAGTCTAGAGTCTACATAAACACAAATGGATGAAGTCCACCACTTCTTGAATTCCATTGACCCTTATCTACCTAAAATAGTGCTCACCAGTTGGTTGAGTAGATTCCTGTGCCTAGGCATGAACAATAAATCAGTTTAATTGGAACCAATTAAACAGGCCAATGTGGCCTGGTCTAATGATTTCAGCATATTTTTAACATCGTCTTTGATAAGCCCTTCTGAATTTATTGAGGGTGTTCCAACTTTAAGACTCTCATTTGTGAGAGCATTCCCAAAGCACTTCGACTGGAATTTGGAAGGACAATGCCTGGTGTCAAGGAATAGAGGTAGTAACCCTATTTACAATTATGTTACTTAGAAATAAAGTTAGATAAAACAGTAATCAGAAAAAGTTGTTTGCCTTCCTGTTGTTCAGCAATCCTAAAAGCAAAGAAATGAGAATGTGCACAGTAGGCATCACCATATACAACAGCTGAATTATACTAATTCAGGAAGGACATTTGATTAAGGCACACCAGAAGAATTATTTTGGGGGGGGGGTGAAGTTAAAATTGCAAGCTTAACAGCAAGTTCTACCACACTATGGCCAAGGTCACCCCAAATATAATTTTATGCCTTTTCCCTACTTTCTTGTTGCCAGCCCTAACCTCCAAATCTAACCAACATGGGCACATGACGTCTTGTCAATGGAGCTTATTCAGTCTGGAGAAACAGACCCTCTGGCAAATGAGAAAGGTCACAACTCTCAAGACTGACAAACTCAGGAAGCAAGAACCACTGGATTTCTGAAATCATCTTTATTGTGAGTAAGGTAATGTAACAGAGTGTAGAAAGCCTGTGAAAGCAGTTATCCAGATCAACTTATACCAAGCATAATTAACGCAGATTTAATCTGAGTCTCTTTATCACACTTTCCCCCTTCCCTGTGACTGAGGTGCCTCTTTTTCAACAGTCCCCTTTCCTACTCCATGATAGACATTTCTTCACAAAAAGTGGCTTGCATTCCCTTCCTTTGAGAAGATATGACTTGGAAGGTGGGGATGGGGGCGGGCAGGCATGTCAAATCAAGAAGAAAGAACACACTTCCAGACATGCTAGAAAAATGCAAAACTCAGTACCCTCTGTCCATCTGGGTTCAGTTTGAAGTGGGGAGAAAGACACTGGAAACATGGAGGCTGTTTGGAAAGATGGTTTAATGGTGGACAGGACCACATAGTTTGAGGTCCTGGGCAATTGAGCACACGGGAAAGAGAGGGATGGATGGATGGATGGATGGATGGATG
>JANHFQ010005680.1:39613-52440 GCA_032468035.1 Aparallactus werneri | reverse complement strand
ATAAAGAGAGCTATCACTGTTAGTTACTCCAGTCTCCAGCCTCATCATTGCCTCGTCCTCAACCGAGGATCTAACAACTGATACCTCTCTCCTTCCATTTTCCTAGAACTTTTTATGTGCATTTATCTATCTCTAGCAAAAGCACGTAAATCTGAGCAGTTTTTATAAAGAGTTAGCTGTCAAATTGCCAGGCAAAGTTTCTTCTTTTGTTGCTTAAAAATACCTCGATTGCTAGCTGTGATGGTGAAAAGAGAGTATGCTATCATTTTATATTGTTATGGATCATCATAGTATCTGCGCTGGTTCTCACACTACGTGCTAATTCACACTTTCTTCCAGGCTTCTATACTTTCTTCTTGTTTTCAGTTCCTTTCTCAAGTAATTAAAGCCTTGTTAATTAGTACTGGCCATGCATTCACAGACAAATTTTGTTCTTTAGTTTGTTCCCATTTATTAGCTCTAAATGGTGGTAGATTAAGGTTTAATCTGTACTCTTCTTTTCTCATCAGTTACATCATCCTCACAAACAATATCCTGGAACTGAAATATGTAAGGAATACATGTTTCCATAGTCTCCAAAAGCTACAGATAGTTGTTGGCTAGCACATCCTGCTGTTGGACTCTTTTGGTGGCTCTTCTCTTGTTCAATCCAACTTGATGTTCTTGCAGTTTGGAGGAATTTCAAGAGGCGGAATGACATATTATATGGGGCAAATATCAAAGTCCTAACACAGGGATCTTGCTGAAATTTACAATGGGCAACATAAAAGATTGGGACAGGAACTTAAATATTTCCTCTATCTCTTGCTTTTCTCCAGCCCTTCTTTCTTCCTTCTTTTTCAGAGTGCTTCTTTTTAAGCTTGAAGATGACTGGAGTAAAAAAAAAAAAAGGAAAGGAATTAAGGATAAATCAGCTCATTAGTTTTTCATTACAAATGACCTCTACACATTAAGGAATTGGTGTGCTTTGTGAAACATATATTTTTAAACAGTAACATGATTTTGAATTCTAAACTAGAGGTGAGCAATCTTTTTGTGGCTAAAGGCTACATTTTGCATATTTTTAGAGGCCATGGGCTGCAATGTGGTGGGAGCAAGTTGTATTTGAGCTCTGCCTGTATTATGACTGACAAAGTATTAATAAAATGGTAGGAAATTGTGTCAGATGAGCTCTAAGTCTTCAGTAAGGAGAATTTAGGATCACCTGTAGCCCTGAGATGGCAGGCTGCCCATTCCAAATCAAAGATGTCTGGCATCAAACAATGCGTAATAGGATCATCTAGTAGCTATCATCTTACAGAACATTATAAGCTTTGCAAGGCACCCACAATCAAGGCTGAATTGTATCAGAGAAAATATGAAAGAAGAAGTATTATTTTTTCCCCTTTCAGATGATTTTGCTCTGAATCTTTCATCTTTTTTTTCCAGGTGCATTTAATGAACTGGACATTTCTTATCTTACAAGTATAACCCCAGAGGAATAAAAACACCATAATAAAAGGGAAATGCAGGTGAAAATTGGTTGGCAAGGGAAAGATTTAAGCATCTTCTTCTCATTCACTCTTACCGATAATAGCACTTTATGATGGCTGTTAGGCATCTTTTTATACTTACACACAGTTGTAATATAATATATAGAGTCTGCCTTACTGTCTCAAAGAGATCATGGTCATGAAGAAAGAAGATGACAGGTTAAATGAACACTATTACAGATATCGGTACTTTAAGCAACAGATTTATTTGCTCTGGAATCACCAGATTTATTGATACCATAACTGAAAACAAAATGTTGACCTGTTCTGAGAACATGGGACAAAATTAATTGCAGCTTTTTGTGTGTGCCAAATGAACCAGGCATTTCAGCCAACTAGATTCTCCCCCCCCCCTTTTTTTTTTCCTTTAGCTGAAGACTGCCAGCTACTTACCAGAATCCCAAAAGTCAAGTGTCTACGCAACGGACGTCGAGAAGGTAAGCATGACAAAGTTTGCAGAAAGCATATGCAGTTACAAGGTCCTAATGGAAATAAAAATTAAGATTTGTGGCAGAAAGAATGTGGAATTATCTCTTCTGAACTGAGCATGCTGTTTGTTAAATCTAGTTTAAAAAAACCTGGAGATGTTCAGATTATTGACTCCCATTGTCAGGCCATTGGGAAAAGTCCAGATCAAAGGTGCTTTATAAGAGAGGATTGAGATCTAGAGATTATACTGAGCTATATTGAAAAGGAGGTAATATGAACATTTCCAGAACTTTGTATAAGAGTCCAACTATCATGAGCATATTGCCACTGTATTGCCTGAATGGCGTTTTAATGCATTAACTCCCCTTCTCTCATAAATCTCAAGTTGCAGCCTGAGTGCAACACTCCTGCAACATTTTTAGCTGAAAACAAGAAATAGAACTGATAATTTTAAGCATTGGAATTAGAGTCTTCTCTAAAATTTCATATAACCTATCCTGGCATTTGTAAGCATGATAACGCCCCAAAGCACTGCCTTTAATATGCCCAACCAACCCATATTGCTAAACCAGAAAAATAGGATATAATAACAAAGAATCATAGGGCTAGAAGCCGGGTAATTTTGCTAGATAACAACTGACATAATTGACAGCTGACAGTTAGGAATATAGTTTAGTTATAGAGTAGAGACCTGCTGCTCAGTAAAACTCCAGCTCATCAATCTGTCTGGAATACAGATTGCTGTCTTATCTGGCAGAGCTGATTTAGAGTTAATATTATTTGAGTCAAATTATGGAGATGCAAAAATGGATAACAGGGACCAATTAGACCAGGAATTAAAGTATTCTCCTAATGTTTTCCAAATGAGAATAGAAGTGGAACCTGAGCACTTCAGAAAAATAAAATTTTCTCAAGAAATCCTAACTAAATACCCAGATTCTCCTTATACTTGAAGCAATTAACATTCTCCTTGATACCCTTCAAAGCTTCCCCAATCCTCATGAGTAGATTAGTGGGGGTTACATATAGGGAAGGAATTACAATAAAGCACTTCCTTTAGTAGAATATGTCTTGTGAATAGAGACAGTTGCATTTCACCTTTGTAAAACATGTCAGGTTGGTTAAAAAAGATGAGAAGAAAAGACTCGAAGATAAAAAAACCCAAAAGAAATAATTTAAATGCAGAAAGGAAGTTATTATTATCAGTCAGGTTCTATTTGGGTTCAATAGTATTCAGTTGTCTTGGGAAATTCCTAGGCCTTGTGGAAAAGAAAACATTAAAGGACATATAGAGAGAATGACATGGAGGAACAAGTTCTTAATGCAACATACAAGCAGTGGTCTTCAGAGGAAGGAGAAGGGAGATTCGGTAAGGTGTAGAGGAAATAAGAAAGAATGTTTCCTATGTGCTAAGGTAGTTATAGATTTAGGTCTTTTGTATATGAAGAAAGATCTTCAGGTAGACATAAAAGGAGCCATTATTTAAGAAAGAATCAGTTGCCCAGAAAAAAATATTACTGAGCAGGAGGAAGTTTGTAGTAAGTCAACAATAGATTATACAATGGACTTTGGCTTTGTAGACGATACATTGATGCATTACTATTACACTAGAGTGGAATCAACAATTTGTTAATGATCTATAATCTCCTGAAGTGCCATAGTAGTTGAACAATTGAGCCAGGCATGTAAAAAAAATGATTTGTGTTGATTAGTAAAATGGAAACAAATAAACTTTTGGTATGCAGCAGTGTTTTTCAGCTTTAGCAACTTTACGATATGTGTATTTCAACACCAACATTAACATCAGACCAATAATCAAGAAGTAAACAATACCCCAATTGAGAAACAGCCAAGCAAGCTAACAATAAACAGTCCAAACAAAGAATCACCAAGACCACTCCCACCAAAACTTTCAGGGCAAGCCACTAGAATATAAATTGAAAGCAAACTCCACTCTCTGCTAGTTCTGATGATGGTAAAGGTTTGGGTAATGAAACATCTTCAAGAAAACAATGAAGTTCAAAGAGCACCAAGGACCCCTTTATTTAAACCCTGAGCTACAAACATTCTCCTTTATCAATGCTTTGATTCATTTACTAAAATAAGTTGGTTTCTTTTCTCTTCATTTTCTTGCCTCCTCATTTCAGGTCTAATCCGCTCCAGAGTAAGAGGTGCTGATACAGCAACAGCTGATATTCTCACCTTCCTGGATAGCCACTGTGAAGTGAACAGTGAATGGTTGCAGCCAATGCTTCAGAGAGTAAAAGAGGTGAGTATGTCTTCCTTATCTCTAGGCCTTATTTTTTGTTTTCAGTTGACCAGAGTCATGTCAGGTTCTTTGCAGTTGCCTAAAAGCAAACGTGATTTTCTACCAAGCAAAGTTCTCAGAGTTCTTTTTTAGCAAAATTCATTGAAATAAAAGGAATCACATTACAAGAATTCCAGCTGTTAAACCATTTTTGATTTACAGCTGATATATCTTTCTATATATTAGGGCTTTCTGATTTTCTTTCCAGCAACCTTTGTTTTCTTTGCTCAATACATGGAAGCTTGCTGTGAGCTGTTTATATAAGAGGCTCCATAACTTTTATCAGTTTGGAATTGACTTTTACACCTAAAAGTGTTACAAACAGAAATGAGGTATTCTAATGTCTTTCTTCTCTTTGGTGCATTCCTTATCTTGCTGCAATTGTTGCTCTCACTGTAGGAAGGTCCACAGTCTCATAACTATGAAGATAACCAACATGAAATTTAATTTCCTATGTTGCAGAATGAAGTTCTCATGGAAGGAAAACTGGAAAACTCTTCTTTCACATATATCTGTTGACAGAAAGGCAGTGGTAATATATTGGGGAAAAAACAATTTTAATCATGCCTGGCGTTTGGACAGAAGTCAAGTTCATGAAAGCTGTAGGTTTCCCCTTCCATAGAGGAGTCACAACTGTTCCAAAAGAAATAGGCAGCCATAAAAAGAAAGCAAACACCACTTCTTTCTAGCACTGATGATGTTACCATGTTTGGTAATAAAATGTCTGCAAGAAAATAACCAAGCCCAGAGAGCACCAAAGATCCCACAAGTAGGAATTTATTTTCCACTTGTTTGATACTTTTTGACTGATAAATATACCTCCCGGAAACAAAGATGGCTGAAGAGCAAGAGTGCTGAGAACTGAGAGGCTGGTGGTGCTGAAATCTGGAGTGTGCTGGAGAAAGACCTGGTAAAGTTTTGAGTCTAGAGCAGTTTTTCTCAACCTTGCCAACTTTAAGATGTGTGGACTTCAACTCCCAGAATCCCCCAAATTCTTGGAGCTGAAGTCCAAATATCTTAAAGTTGGCAAGGTTGAGAAACACTAACTGTTTTGTGCCACTTCATCTAAAGAAAGTAGAAGGTGTGAGACTGGGAATTAGACAACCAGGACAGCTGAATCATGATTGAACTGACAAAAACAAGCAGTGTTGGTTGAGAATGTATAGCTATGCAGGTAAAGAATATACAATCCAATATAAAAGGAGAAGTGTATTCCAAGTGACTCATGCATCTGGAAATTCCAAAAGATGGGCAGACAGGTCTCCTGTAGTCTGAACTAGGAGGCTAAGAAAATACTGTTTAAAGAAATTGACAATGAAAAGTAAAAGTGGAGAATGTATGTTATTTGACCTCCATCCTCCAAGCTAAGAGAAATGCTGAAAACTCTGTAAATAAATAAGTTTATAGAAAACTACCCAGAATGTAGGTTAAGTTAGTTATAAGCATAGGATCTAGATATAATATATTAGATAATATTTTAAGTTTTACCATGAAACAATAAGTAGAATAAACAATAAGGATGAGACCCATGCCTACTTGTTTCCCCTTCCTCTGCCTGAATTATCCAAAGTGAATCCATAACGGTGCTGTGTCGAGTGAACGTGGAAAGAAGGAGTTAACCTTGAAGCAAAAGAGGAAAAAGAAGAATAAATGATACAGCTGAGTAGGCAGTTCTCATTCTGGATGTGCCAAGGGGTCAGGAAGAAGGCGTGATCTGCAGTAGCAGAGATAGCTAGGCTGATCTTCCTGCCAGCTGTAGTGCCTGCACAGTGTTTTTTTTTTAAATAACCTTCCTAGATATTTAATAAGGCCCAAGAGACAGATGGGAGGAACTGGTAGGGATGCAAATTGTAAATACGTTCAGCTTCATGCCAAGAGGGGAAGGTGAAATGTCTGAGATGGAGATTTGAAAACCCTCAGCTTAATAAATCCTCCCCCTTGGCAGCCTATAAATGTCTGATTTATATTTGTTCATAAAATCATGTTGCTGAATGGAGCAACAATAGTGACAACTACTCCTATACAAAAGGAGTTCCACAAGGCAGCTTTGTGGTAGAGAAAAAGATTGCTCCAAAATATTGTATCATCGTGCAGGGTGAAAGGTGAAAGTCTTATCTTTATTGCGGGTAAGAGGAGAATAAGGATTGGTCTTGGATGTTTGTATGGTAAATTCAGTGTCAACCATTGTGAGTTCATCAGGCATGTCAATATACTGTTTTTTTAAAAAGCTGGTCATTCGTCTCTTTAAGAAAATGTGTACTTCTGAACATTTTTAATTAAATTACCAGGATTTTTCTTTTTTGTTTTTGCTTTATAATGATGAGAGCTAAGACAGATATAAATTAATAGGTTAGTCAAGTGCTACACTTGTTCTTAGCTAAAAGGCCAAGAAGTGATTAATGAGTTAAATATACATAGAGCGATATCTCCAAACCTCTGCCCTTTGTCCCTGTGTCCCGGTCCCAGGGGAATGTCTGCACACAACCCTTCCATTGAATAATTTCAAGTTATGTTTTTTAACACATATTTTTTCCTTACATGTAATTTTTAAGGTCATTATTTCTCAAGTTGGTCTCTACTGTACACCATATCAATTAATACTGAGATTGTTTGGAGCTTACCAGTACCTTATCAGTGCTTTCTTTAGCCCAAACAGTTCTAATGTTTAAAGGTTAATATCTGGCAATGTTACTGAAATTGAATCAGCCTAGAGCAGTGGTGGCGAACCTATGCCATGCGTGCCATAGGTGGCATGCACAGCCCTCTCGGTGGGCATGTGCGCTGTCGTCCCAACTCAGCTCTGCCGTGCAAGCACGCACACCTCTTGCTGGCCAGCTGGTCTTCGGGTCTCTGCTGCGGGGGCAGGGTGCATGCATGGGGGTGCATGTGGGGTGCATGCATGTGTTGCATTTTTGGTATACACGCACACACATGCTTTCAGCACTCAGTCCCAAAAAGGTTCATCATCACTGGCCTAGAAAAATAGATAAATACCTGCCTCTATTCCTTTGCTCATCCCTTTGTTTATATAATCACAAACTGAGCTATAAAAATAACCATAGTAAAAGTATTTAACTATGTTTATGGTTTTCAAATGCTTAATCCTGATTTTTTTACTTACAAAGCACTCAGTCTAAGCAATGTTATTAGGCCAACTGAAGTAATATACAATTGCTGCAAATTCTATTGGAGTTCCAATAAAACTCAGACTTTCTCCTGAAGTATTTTCTTTATTGACTATATATTCTAGAGATGTTTAATTCTTTTACTTGCATTCTAGATTCCATTGCATGCCTTTATCAAACGTTGTGATAGCATATAAATGTTATCATCAGAAGAAATCCCCCAAAGAAAAGTTAACAAAAGAAATATGAAAAGAGAGCACACTATTGAACTATGTACAAACAGTATTTTTATTTTTAAAATGGCTTTTGTTGATGAAATGTAATTTTTAAAAGCCTGTGTATGCCAAAAAATAAAAGCATTAAGAAAAATGGAGTTAAAGCCATGGAAAAAAATAGCTATAGAAAATTTATGGTCTACAAAAAGACTTATTACTGTAAAATGGTGCAACTGTAAAAAATGATGATCCTTTCTGTGGATTAAGAAAACCCACTAAACAGGTTTGCCACTCTACTGATGCTGACAGTAAAGCTTACCAGACTTGTATTGATCATCATGTGTGTAGTAATATGTTCTACTGCCATTCTCTTGCAAAGATTTTTTTCTGGAATAAGAAGACATAACTACATATTTTTGTCTCTTTCTACATTTCTCTGTTCTTCTTTCTACTTTACACTCAACAAGTTGCATCTGGCAGAGTTTATTTGTATCTCTCCCCAGAATGCTGAAGAACTTACTCATTAGTAAATCCTCTGACAGAAGAAAGCTACACCTTGCTGTTGTGTTGATTAGTTTTTTTACAAGGAAACTTTCCAGAGTATCTTGGTGTCACTCATAAGATGATAAATGCTATTTTTGCACCACAGAAGTGGAATTTAGTACTTGCGAATTATCACTTAAAATTGGGCTGTTTGTCCATGAATAGACAGACCTTCTTATGATTATACTTTTTCTGCTAAAAAAATCAATAGAGTTTCTGATTATACTATATAATTATAAATTCACTGTAACTTCTGATATTATCATCTCTGAAACACGAAAAAATGAAGAGACAAGACTGAATTTGCAAAGTCAAAACCTGGAGTTAGGGCCTTCATTAGGGAGCTACCTAAAATATATTGAAGAACAGCAAGATCCAAAAAATTGGGTTTCCACAAATTTTTCGTTCAGTGATCAGGGTGAAAAATGGGTCTGTCACACATTTCCTGGAACTAATTATATTTTTATGTTTTTTCAGTGTCTTTTGGGGGAAATTTGGCGTTTTTTGTTTCTTTTTAATAATGGGCACTTCCACGATGTATTAACCCCACTCCTAGATTAGCTCCACACCTCTGTCGTCATCTCTCTTCAGCTGTGCGGAGGTGCTGTTTGGAAGCTGATTTTTTAAGCTATAATACTGGAGCTTGAAAGCAGGCCATTTTACCATTAGATGGAATTTATGGCTTGGCTCTTTATGTCACTCTTCAGCTTCAGAAATCCTGGCTTCTTTGGGTCTTGTTCTGTCCCCTTAGCCTAGATGAAGCTAGCAGGAATAATATTGACAAAGTTCTGTCAGTTTCTCTTGCTTTTCACCCATGTACCAGTGTCTTCCAAACTGCCAGGCTGGCTGGTTTTTTAATTTCTTTCTTTTTCTTTCCCTTATAGCATGAGGGGAATGAATTTTATTGCTGCAGGACATGCTGGGGAGGGGGCATAGATTGATGCTCTTTGTTTCTCAGCCTCCTTGAATCAGCAGACAAATAAAAAGTCCTGGAAAGGAGAAATGGTGGCAGTATGAAAATGTCCTATGTGGAATTTATTTGTGGAAATCACAAGCGTTTTTATGAGTTTCCTGATTCAAAGTTGTAGGAAATAGCTTTGCTGACTTTTGGTAATCAAATCCAGCAGCCATTAAAAAAATGGGAGGGGTGTGAGTTGGCTGTCTGAAATGACACCAGCTATTGTTAGAGATACATGAATCCTATGAGGAGATGAGTAATTAGGTATTATTGACTATCTTAATGAACAACTTGGAAAAAAACAAGCCCGAGGAAGTATTTTGATCAGCATATAGCTCAAGTGTAAAACTGGGAGATTTCTCCATGAAAAATTAGCATGAGGGGAAAGCAATCTGAGATGTTTTGCGGTATAAATTCCTGCCTATTTGGTAACTGGCATCAGTGGGAATTATAATTAAAAAAAGAAACTTGAAGAGAACCAGGGTGCCTATTCCTCTACTTTAGCAACACTTTTTCTAGATGATTGCAAGAAGTAACATTAACAGTATCTGAGAGTCCATCTGATCAATACAACTTTGAAATGGTGTGCTGTACTTAATGCCTGAAAGTGAAGAATTACAATTGAACTGTGAAAGTTTCACTCTTCGCATTGAAAAAAAGCTACGGGGTACTGTCATGTAAGTGAATATCAATTTAAAAACCTGAGGGTAGCACAGGAAAGCAATGTACCATGCACTGTTTTTCCTTCTACCATCTTCATCTTGAAACCCGCTTGAAACTTTCCTCCTAGAAAAAAAATCCAATGTTCTTTCTTTTTCTCTACTGTTTCAGGATTATACTCGGGTGGTGAGTCCTATCATTGATGTCATCAGCTTGGACAATTTTGCCTATCTAGCAGCATCAGCAGATTTGAGAGGAGGTAGGTAAGAATAAAATTGATTCTGAAATATGATGTTTCTGGGTCTATCACTGCGAATCAGCCCCATGACAGATTCCTTTTAATCTCCTGAGGCACTTCCAGCTAAGTAATCCAAAAATGTTGTGCAAGTATTCTGTGTATGCTTGTGAACTGATTTTCTGTGGGACAAGAAGAGACAGACAATCGGTTGGATAAATGTATGAGAGGTATAAATGGAAGGTAGGATAATCTGGTCCCTATACAATTCTCTGAACAAGACAGAGTGATGATACAATAAAAGCCTCATTGGAAGTACCACTGATATTAAATGGTATTACACTTATGCTTTCCCTGGTTGTTAAAATTGACCTAGCTAGGCCGTAGAGCAGAGCTGTCAAATTCACGGCCCATAGACTGGATGCATCACACGCTGGCCACACCCATACCTGGTTTAGTAAAGAGGGGGAAAGTCCCAATATGTCATATGACAATGACGTGATGATGCAAGTTTGACACCCTTGCTCTGAGAATGTAACCTTACAGGGATCACAGTTTGCACAGCTTCCTAATCAGTTGCTGCTGCATCTGTGTTTGCTACTGCTGCTGCTGTTGCTCTTCTCCTATTCACTTCTTTTCCATATCATTTCCGGTCCCGGTCTTACCCGGGATGGCGGCTGTTGCTTGAGCTCCGGCATTGGGGCCATGGAGATGGGCTGCGGAGAGGACCGGGACGGGGGGGGGCTTTTGTCAGCTGACCTCCCCACGGTCTGGAGCGTCTTCGGGGCTCCGTTTTGGTGGCTTTCCCAGCCACGGGAGTCCTTCTGGAGGTTGACGCGATGAGGAGTTACGCGTCGGCTGGCCAGGAGAGACGGGAGTCGGAGGCGGTGAAAGGAGTCAACTGCTGATGATGCGGACGATGTGAAGGCTGCCGGCTGGCCCCCCCACGGTCTAGAGCGTCTTCGGGGCTCCGTTTTGGCGACTTTCCCAGTCGCGGGAGTCCTTCCGAGGCCGACGCGATGGGGAAGAACTGCGCGTCGGCTGGCCAGGAGAGACGGGAGTCAGGGGCGGTGAATGGAGCCGGCCGCTGATGGCGCGGACGATGTGGAGGCTGAATTTCGCCGTTTCCCTACTGGAGGCTGGATTTCACCGTTGCCCTGCTGGGGACTCCTGGGGTGGTTTCCCCCTCGGGGGGGATCTCCTTGGTGAACTGGGGATTTGGAGTTTCGAGGACTGAGGAGCCTGGGGACGGAGACCTTCGACGGAGGTGCTACGGGCCATAATGGCTGATTTGGCCCGAGCGGCCTCCGTGTCAGCGGATGTCGGCGTTTTAATTAATCAGCAGGTTGTGTCGAACGGGAGACGCTGGGTGTGCCGCAGGTGAACTGGCGGCATTGGGCATGGGATCTGGAGACCCCGCTGATGTCTTATTTGTGGTCTTAAACAACTGGCCCTGAAGAACTGGCAAAAAAATTTTTGAAACACCTTATTGCTCTCCCTGTCTCTCACTTTGTCCTGCTTAAAGACTGGAGTGATTGCCCCCCCCCTTGGGAGTCCTGGGGGATGGGAGGTGACCTGACCACTGCGGCCCAAGTGGCATGGACCGCAGGGATCGGGACCATCCCAGGTTCCTGGATGGCCCGACTGGGGGACTCTACCAGTTATCAGCTGCAAATTGGATGGATTAAAGACCTAGGGAATATGGAATGGCCCTGGCAGCCAAATGACTGTTGGTGAATTACATCACCGGGTGGTAACCCTTTACTGATCCGAATGGCTTAAGGAATAACTTAGTGGGACAAAGGGGGTGACTTGGTCTCTCGTCACCTGGATGGACAGAGAGGGATGCAAATAAACGGCTCTCCAGATGAAATTGCCCATTCCCAGCCAGAACTAGCTAAGGGGTTTTTTTTTATGAACTTACCCTATGGCCGGGACGGCCGAATACCCGCTCGAACGAACTCCTTTCCCGCTTCCTGCTCTCCTCCCCTTCCTCCCTATATTATCAACTTGGGATACGGACTGAACTTTTTTCCCTTTTGTCGCCCATCGGATGTCCTGGGTCTACTGGGTACCCCTGCTGGGGTGAGAGCCCAGCAGGGCTGTCAAGACCCGGCTCTCTAAACAAGAGCCAGGCCCGGGTGGCAACGGGCTGATCCCCAGAAATAGACCCATGTGACTACGTATTTAGATCTCCTCCGTAGAGCTTTTTCCTCGACCCAATGGATTGTAAAATCACGGATGCTGCAATATTCTGTATCAACTTTGTTTGGACTCAGGAGTTCCCCCCACTCCTGGGTGCCTCCCGCCATACCCCTCGATGATGAGTCCCATCCACTATTTGTGGATGGGAGCTCTGAGAGGAGGCTGGGTAAGGGTAGGGGCCTCCAGATTGGTTGTAAGAGGAGGCCCCTACTGTGTTTTTTAGCGGGTTATTTTAAAGGGTTAGGGAGGAGGGAGGGAATTCCCATGGGTGTTTTAGGGGGGTCCCCGTTGAATATTTTAGCCACACCTACGGCCACCTCTGAAGGAGGGGCGGAGGATCGGGAGAAATTTGGGCTCGGGGTTGAGGTGGGACAGCGGATCGAGTGTGTGGTTGGTTTAGGTGCTGGATGGCATAGGGGGCCATATCATGTTCGGGGAGCGCGCTGCCGTTGGTTAAGAACTATAGTGCGCTCCGACCCCCAAGGTGTATCCCCCTCATCCAGGAGTGAAGAGTTGCGGGCCCCTGGGCTCCATGTGGTTTATTTAAACGCCAGGTCGGTGGTGAACAAAGCTCCCCTCATTAAAGATCTAATTGAGGAGGAGTCCGCCGACCTGGC
>JANHFQ010005680.1:14915-26005 GCA_032468035.1 Aparallactus werneri | reverse complement strand
CCCACAGAAAAGGCCCTACCCCTGGGCCCAGCCCGACAACACTCCCTGGGTGTCGGCTCCCTGAGGAGGGCCTCCCTTTGGGCCCGGACTGGACGTTGGGAAGCTGGCACCAGATGGTCCCTCAAATAGTTCCAAGTGTTCCAGAAAGATAGGAATGCCATCTGCACATGGCAACCAAAGGTCAATTCTGTGGCATTAAGAAAGCTGTAAGGAAGGATGGAAAAGCAAATTAGAGGTGACCCAGATACAAATATTTATTTAGAAGACCCTCAAGACGTATTTAAGTATTTAAGATAACACAATAGGTTCTTGCTGCATCTATCAGATGTGCAAGACAAGCAAGAAAGAAAGCTACAGACAACTATGATTGTAGAATATGAGTTTAAAAAAATTATTCAGCTTGCACAGCCACCTATCTCACCTAAGTGATTCTTAGATGGAGGTGGAAATTTTTTCTTTTAGAGTATGATAATGATATTTTGAAAGTCAACGTCTTTTTTAAAAAAGTTGTTTCAGATGCAATCTTTTCCCTATAAAATTCATATGTCTACGAAGTCTATGAAGAAGGAGAATATGAAATGAGTGCATGTGCTAAGAATATTGATGTAGTTCTTTGCACACATGAACAGTGAAGGCTGTAGTATGCATTTACCTTTATCATGTTTATACAGATAGATTCCCTGAAATAGTTACAAGGGCAGTGCTTCCTGAAGGAAAATTTAAAGAAAAAAATGTCAATTTTACGTTACCAGATCAAACTGCATATTTATACTGTTGCAAGTTCTGTTTAATACATTACCACAGGTAATACTGGTGTAACAATAAAAAATGCCGCTGCACAAGATGAATTTTATCCTGAAATGATGTGAAATTCTTCAGGGATTCCCTAACATTTGGGACTTCAGTGTTAAGAATTTATCATAGAAGTTCTACGAATGACTTACCTATTCCAAAAATTCCTGCCATGAAAGATATAACCATTAGAAACCAACGTTTAATAAATTTTCCCAATGTGTTATTCTAGATACTTCTGCCATTACCTCTGTTTATCTTTGTCCTTTTTCCATGCCAGTGAGCATACTTCCAATTTAAACACCCAAATACTGCTACTCATTATTTTTATTCTGTAAAAAATCTTTTGAAGCTCATTTGAGCCCAGAAGCATTCCCACATATGAAAATTATGCTGGCAGCATGCCAGTTTCCTATAAAAGAAATTAAAAGAATTCTTTAAAGTGTAAAAAGTCAGAGAGAGCATTGGACTGGGGCTAGCTCTGAGCATCATGTTAGGAAATAAAAGATGACAAATTGTCTAGAGAATATACTAAGCTAAATCTGAGTTCTTTTTTTCTTGAATAGATTATATATCACTGTACTGTATTTAAGTAAAAGTCAGTTGAAAATATCCAGAAATAGCTTGAAATATTCGCTCCTTTCCCTGCAATTTCTTATGGATAGCAATAAAATGGTTATATACTGTAGTCTAAAAGGGATGATGGAACAAAATGGTATAAATTAATACCATTGTCTAAATTTAGGATTTTTCCAGATAATTATTTTATATGCTAGCAACTTGAGTAAGCAAAAAGTTACAATACAATACCAGATGCCAGCAAAAGCTCACCCACATCTGTTAATGGTTGGGAATGAGACTGTATCCAGCATGCTCTTTCATTTGACTTTCTGAGATATTCTGTAGTTGTTTGAAATGGCTTAAGTTCATTGAACTGTATCTATGTCCAGGGAATTATTTAAACAAAGAGGGCATACAGTATGTCAATTGTCTATGGGAAAGGATAGTTTTTAGGTGAGAGGATAAATCAATGAAGTTGGCTTTTACTCTTGTTTGGTTTGTTAAAAAGTGTTGAAATGCATTCCTAATGATCCATTGCATATTGTAACACCATAGATTACAGCTGATGAAACACATTAAAAATTGGCTGAGATGTTCTCCTATTGTATGAGATTTTTAAAAAAGATTATTTTCTGCTCCAGAAATTAAGGGGCAGACTCTATTGTAGTATAACCTATGCCAAAAGTAGCCAATGAAGAAAACTGAAATCTTTGGACCAGTAAATGAAATGGATCCAGCTCACTTCCTACCAAAATATTCTTATTGGTAGAAAGAGGAGAAGAAGAAACATTATGGTGTTTATAGACCCCAGTCCACCTTTCCAGAGTGGTAAAGGGTGTAGCATGTCAGAGCTGATTTAGTGCAGTTATAGACAATTATAGAGAGAATGAAAACTTTGTGGTATACTACCATAAAAAAGTAGTAATAATTACCTTCCCCCTGTTTTGTTAGTAGATAGGAGACCATCTTTTTGCAGGAGAGTCCCAAACTATTGTCCAATCAGAGGGGACTAATTAGAATGCTGTAAAGTCTCTGTGAATTTTGAATTGTACTACGGTAGATTATTTTAAGAAACATATTTTTTCTTGAAATACTTCGTTTTTTTTTATTTGTAGACTACTCAGTGTTGCCGTGGAGGTGGGCAGCTTCAAAGCTAAATAAATAAAAGTACCCAAATTGGTATTTTCCAAATTACATCATGATTTCACTCTCATTCCATATTTGAACTGTTTCACATACAGTTTATAGCAAATAGTTTATTGCCTTTTCAAAAGGCGTTGTACTCAAAAACTGACCTTTTAAAATATCATCACTGAGTGGTTTATATGGATATTGACCATCCTAAAAAAATCACTACCCTATTCACTACAGTAATTTTATTTAAGATGTACTTATTCTATGTGTGTGCAGAGTTTGCATCCTAACGATTTATTTACTGGTGTAAACAATTCCAGTCCATGGGACAGTGCTTTTTAAAATGATGGCAGCTGCCAAGAACATCAGCAATATCTGGCTTAATTGAGCTTGCTCTATTAAACCAGCATAGTTCTTCTATTTAACACAGATAGAATAGCAACATTTTCTCTTATCATTTGTTTAATGACTGTTGGCATTGGGTGGCATCCAAATTGAATTATTATTTATTAGTTAGTGTATGATGAGAACATGATAGAAGAGAAGTAAACCTATATACACAGTCCACATAAGTCTAAATAAAACTTCTATGGGGGTACAGTAGTGGTCTCATAACTGGTTGTCCAATTAAGCTATCCAGGTGCACCTCTGGCATTGCTTCATGCAGATCTTCTAGAGAACCAGAGAAAGCATGTCATGGGCAATCTTGCGCAGCATGTTTAGCAGTTTGCATATGAGCACCACAATCCAAACAAGGGGAATCTTCCCATCCCCACTGATACAGGGCACTTATTCTACCATATCTAATGCTGTCCAATTTCATTTAGACAAAACGAGGCAGATCAAAAGTAGCTGGTTTGGTAGAGGGATCACTATAAGAAGGTACCTTGGACCATTCCTCTCTCAAGGCATTCCTGAGGTTAAACTGGGTAGATGTTAAGAGGATAGCTGTGAACAACATTTATTTATTTATTTATTCAATTTTGATTTTATTTTTTTTTTCAAACAAAAGTAGCAAACAAGTAATAAAGTAATGAACAAATATATAAGTGTTATTCCCACAAACTCACTCCCAGCACTAACCTAGTCAATGCATTAGATAAACCTTGAAAGCAGATAGCTGATTTCCTAAGAGCCTGGAGGGCTTTCTGTTACAATGGAAACCTACAATTACCGTACTTTTTGCAAGCACTGATAACAACAGCAATACAAAAATGCTGCTGCATTTACAGATTCTTCTGAAAACAGGACGGCCATTTTTCTGATTTATGTCATTTTTCTCCTTCCCTGGCAGATACCTGCTGAAAGGCAATTGCATGTAAGAGGGGGAAATGTTTGAGTCAGGCTTTCTATTAAAAAAAAAATTTATAGATTTAGCAAGTATGATTTAGGAAACGTTGTACTATCACATCAGTCTCCAACCTTTGAGGCTTGGCTGGGGGCGGGGGAGAGGAAAACTAGTCCGTTTCAGTGGTAGGCCAGCCCGCACGCATGCAGCTTGACTTGTGCAAGTGGCAGGCGCATGTGTACAAGTGCCCGCTGGGTTACAAGTTGAGCTGCGCATGCACTCCAGCCAGCCACTTGCACGGCCTAATTCTGAATAGGCCACGACCCATTAGTGGGCCATGGCCTGGGGGATGGGGACTCCTGTACTATCACATTATGCTAAATTCTCTTCTTGCTTTCTTCCGCCAAAGGAGTGGATTTTCAGTGACCCTTTAATCAGACAGCAGGACAAGTGCCTCTCAATCACCTCCTTTTCCACTGGCTCACAAGTCACAGTCGAGGCGTGCAACCAGAAAGATGGCAGACAGGTACAGTATTACACAGACTTCACTGACACTTTAGTTGCCAGACTGTTCAAGCCTTAATTTTTACAATGCATTTGGAAGGATGATTCACGGGATCTGAAGATGAGGAACCATCTGTGATTCTTATGGCCTGATGTATGGTCATCCATATCCTGTTACACATGGTCCAAGCCTTTTACCGGAAAAAACACTTGGTAGACTTGCTCTGAGTAAATTGTTCTCTCTTATTAGCCCTGAATGGTAATGTGCACGAACTTTGCAATCTGCCTCGGAGTTCACTGAGGTTGGGATTGGTGTGATGCAGTAAAAATTCTTCCTCTTGATCGAGCATTAGAGGCAGGCTATTTACTTGTTTTTGTGAAATGTAGGGAAAGCAAAAATGATGCACATAAAAGCCACCTGGAAAAGATGCACATTCAAATGCATTAACTTGATAAAAATAGGATCTTAGTAAAATGGCAAAGCCTATTATCTGCCTTTCATTCCTAACTTCCCCATTCTTCACAAATGATCCTGGACATTTTGCTAGAGGGGACCATCGGAGAATAGCTAAAAATAAAATCACAGTTCTATAGCTTTTCTATAGATTAGGCTTTTCAATCAGTTATTCTCCAGATGATTTGAATTAGAACTACCATCAGACCCAATTAGCAGCGGCCAATGTAAAAGGCACATAATAGTTGTAATCTTATAATGTCTATAGGGACATAGTTTCTTCATTCCTGAACTAAGAAAAATATGCAATGAACTAAAACATTTTTTAAACGTAATGTAATTGGGAAGGAGTGAGGAACCAACCAGGTTGATGTCTGGACTGTTTCCTTTTATAAAATGGGGTTTATTTATTTATTTGTTTGTTTGTTTATTTATTTAATAAAATTTGTATTCTGCCCAACTCCTACCGGACTCCAGGTGGCTCACAACAATAAAAACAAACAATAAAAGTCAAATAGTTAAAAAACAATTAAAAACATTATAAAATTTAAATAATTAAATATGTAAAATATAAACAACACTACAGTATCCCTACTGAATGTTAACACCCCCCTAATGAAGTTCTTAACCCTGAGCCTGCTGGAGAGCCATGTTTTAATGGCTCGCCGGAAGGTCAGCAGGTCGGGGATAATCCTGATCTCAGGGAGCAGCTGGTTCCAAAGGGCCGGCGCCACCACAGAGAAGGCTCTCCCACGTTGTCCCACTAGCCGACATTGTTTGGCTGATGGAACCTGAAGGAGGCCGACTCTGTGGGATCTAACAGAGTGTTGGGGGGTGAATGGCCGTAGGAGACGGTCCCGAAGATAACCCAGTCCTGAGCCATGTAGGGCTTTAAAGATCATAACCAGCACCTTGAATTGCACCCTGAAGCCCACCGGTAACCAGTGCAGCTTGTGCAATATGGGCGGCCGCATTCTGTACCAGTTGCAGCTTCTGAATTATTTTCAAGAGCAGCCCCATATAGAGCCCATTGCAGTAATTTAACCGAGATTATTGTCATGCGAGTAATCTAACCGAAATTATTGTTGTCATACGAGTACTACCCAGTATATCATGCTTTACATTTTTCTTCATAAATTATTTAACTTTGTCTATGGAAGTTGATATAACCCCAAAAATCTGGGTACCAAAGTGCAGTCTACTCTAGAAGCATATAAAAGAACATATAAATGATAAATATTAATAATTCTTTAAAAATCACAGTATATTACAAACATTAGGAGTGGAAAAACGTTTCACCCAATTGAAGACAAATGCTTATTGCATTCGAACAAATCTGAAGCAATAAAGTGGGTTGCTTTTTTGTAGAACATCTTATACTTGGGGGGAAATGATTCCTGTACCAGAAGAACAGCCTCAATAAAGACATATGGTTTCCTGCTTTTATGGTGACACTATATGCATATGGAGAACTAATGCAGGCAATGTTTTTAACCTTGAAACTCAAGTTTCTGAAATTAAGGGTTCAATGTTGGCGAGGATCTTTCTGAGAGAATTTATGTATCACATTTATGTAGCCACCCATTGCACAGAACGTGAGGTAATAAAAACGCATCATAAAAACTAAAAAAAATTGTACAATTAAAAACATCAGTCAAAGTTACCGACAACAATGTAGCACAGAAAGCCATTATCAATCAGCCACCATTTCCCACCACTTCCTGATATATAATTCCCTCCTGTATTAGGTAGGGTATGTCATGGTAGGGCTTCATTCGGAAGCCATTATATCATTAAAGACCAGATTGGTACCTGCCACTAATCTCATCCTATTCTTCCCCAGAATATCCCTCGAATATTGCTGCATTCTGATAAAACATAATTCCAGTTGCATACTGGAGTGTTTTTTAAAACCACTTCTGGTGTGTAGTTTCTAAGAAAGGTTTGTGGCTGTTGCAGTTACTAACACATGCAGCAAAAAATACAATTAAGGATGCCTTAAATTACATCCTGCTAATGTAGCAAATGTAATAAGAACATTTGATTTTAATCCTATACACAAAGAAAAAGAGTCTTGATTCCTGGTAATGGAAGCTTTCCTGTAGCTTTTAATTACTGTGGTAAACTCAGCACCTCCTGTTAGAATGGCACTTATCTGTGATTGCCAAACAACTGTGATCAGCTTGATATTAAAGTTAGAAACCTTTTTGATGTAGTTGTTGGCAAACTTTAGGAATTATGAATGGTCCCTTCTTTAGACCCACCCAATTCTATCAATTCTTTCAAGGCATTTTAATTAATTGTGGGTCTTGGAAAATTAAACAAAGACTTTTACATTTTAAAAATCTTTAAAATCACAGGAAGCCTAAGCAAACGTTTACCAAGAGAACTGGCTAAAGCGAGGTATCTCCAAAAGCTGTTACAATACACATGTCATGAAAGCTCTCACAGATGAACTTAGGGTTACAGGTGATCTACCCTGCAGGTGATTGCTACATGTGTACTAGACATCCTTTGAAGTAGGCCCCCAATAGCCTCTTAAGACTTCCACAGAATCTACTTTGCAGGCTGCAGTGAGGAATCTTGTAGCAGGAGCTGAGGTGATCCTTTTCAAACAACTGACACTTTGCTGTTAATGCTGCCTACCACTCTTAGCTGATTTTTTTTAATGAAGCATGATATCAAGTCACACCTCCACTTGAGGCAGCAGCCTGCAATTTCCAACATTAAGATGGACCAGGAGAAACTATCTCAGTTGATTGGGTGCACACATTAGACATAAGCCACAATTTATAACCATAATGTCTGGATCTATATATTATGCTGCACTACAAAAAAGCTAACTCCATTATAGCTTCAGGCAAGTGTAAACCCAGCCACTAAAAAGTGAAAGAAAGGTAGTTTCGAAACTTTAGAGCCAGTATAGTATTATCATCTAAAAATGCTCCTACAAATCAGGGAAGCAAACAAAGTCAATTTCAAAGCTGATTTTAAAGCCGATTTCAACCGTGATCAGGGAGGGCAACACAGACGGAGAGAAGCATTAATATAAACCATGTAGGTCTTGAATATGCATAGAGACAGCTGATGAAGCTGGTGCACAGATGTCCAATATCTGGTCAATCATATTTTCGCCTGGCTGCAATTTTTCAGTCGATTTCAGAAGCATTAGCATGAAAAGTGTTATGCTAATATAATTTGGAAATACCAAACACATGGATAATTGAGGCTTGGTCTGGCTGCAATTATCTTCACTAATTAAAAAAAGTACTCCTGATTTATGCCATTAACTGGGCTTCTCCACATATGATCATATCCAAGATTACTTCCAGGTTTCTCATCTGAATTTTCAAGGAAAGTGCAAACCCATGAAAAATCCCTTTTACACCACTGTCCAGATTAATTAACTTTGTGGTCCCATCACACATATTGCAGATTGATTTTCCTCATACTTTCCAATACTCTATCCATATTCAAATTGAGACACCCTATCACTTTCCTGGAAGATTTAGGTGAAGAAAAAGGACAAAACTACACAATCATCCACACAGACAGTGAATCAAAGTCCAGAGCTCTGAAAGCTCTACTTTTCTCCCCTTAGTCTGAGTGACAGAAGCTATCAGTTTTTGAAATTACAGCACCCAGGAATAATCAGAGCCATTGAAGCACTGATTTCCAAGCCCAGTCTTGGTATTAAGTAAGCAATATGTCTTACATTGACTCATATGTGAATAATTTCTATGCTATTCTTTTCATGTACCATATGGTCTCCACCATCTCTGGAAAATATTATGGCAAAGAATAGCTACAATACAGAAACTAGTTTCCTAGACATGGCAGTGGGTTCTGTCTATTGGCTTTCTTATTCCCACCAATTTTTTTCCTGTTTTTGTGTAGAATCCAGGTGACACTCCTCCCCCCAAAAACCCATTTCTCTCTGCTACCTCTTCAGCATCCCATGTTGAAAGGAATTGGTTTATAATGTTTTGAAAGCTTCTATCACAATAGCAGTTCAGGAATTCAAGAGCAAACTGATATAATGCTGTCTCAATTGGTTTGGAAGTGGGATTGGGTCAAAGCTAGTAACAATGTGCCAAAAACGTGTTTTTATTATCTGCTCTCTCATCCACTAGGTAGCAAAGAGATTTGTATCTCATGTTATGGGTCTCACAAGGGTCTAATCATTCTCCTATGCTGTTCAGTATTTGCATGACATCACTGAAGAGGGCATTTGAAATGTGGCATCAGTATATAACACTCACCTCTATTTCTCTTTTTACCTGTAGCAGGTCTTTATAGTTGCTTAGAACTAGAGATGAAGTCTGACAGATGAATTTAGATAACATGGAGGTACTGGATTTAGAAATTAGAAATTTGCCAGTTTTTAATGATGCAGCACTCTCTCTCCCTTCCCCCCCCCCCAAAAGCAGCTGTATCGCTTTAGATTCTCCTTAATTTCTGTCCCTTGCTAAGAATGCAGATGATCTTAACAGCATGGAATTTTTTAAGCTATATTCCTATTTGAATTGGAGCAAAATAGCTTGGATGCATGCACTTAGAAACCTGTTTTGAGTTTTATACGCAACAATGAGATGGTTTAAAAGCTGAAAATGATGCAGAATACAGCTGATAAATTGTCAAGTGGAGAGGCAGAATAAGAGTATGTAACACTGGGAGCCTTGATGGCTCAGTGGTTAAAATGCAATGTAGCAGGCTAACTCAGCCTGGAGTCAATCCTGAGAAGGTTGACTCAGCCTTCCATCTTTCGGAGGTCAGTAAAATGAGGACCCAGATTGTTGAGGGCAATAGGCTGATGTTGTAAACCACCCAGAGAATGCTGTAAAGCACTTTGGGGTGGTATACTAAATGCTAAATACTATCGTTATTGCCACTTGTGTTGGCTGTCCAAATAACGTCAAAGCCATAAACAAAATAGAAGTTAATGCTCTTGTAAGGAAACAGGTTTTACTGAAACAGAAGCTGCCCAAAGGAGAAAAAAATGTCTCATTCAAAGGTTTGAAGTCTATGGAGGGAACCTGCATTGTTGCTGAACTCCAGACTATTTTTCTAGAGATCTGAGTCAGATCAGGAGGTTTTTCAGCAAGGCAAAAGCAAAGAAACTTCTTCCTCTTTTTTTGTCTCAGAGCAGATGCTCTCTCTCTAAAAAGCATCTATCCACCTTCCCTGGATAATTCCTCAACATCCTGTTCATCTCCATTCAGTTTTATTTTCCCCACTTTTCTTTCCTTTGCTGTGCTGAGTGATTCCCTTCCTCAAATACCCCATCTCTGATCTGTTTCCCCCTCGCCTGCTATTTCTGCTGAAAAGAGAACACAAGTGTGTATGCAGATAAAGGATTGATTAATTTTATAAATTGGATGCCTTATTTTACAGGCAATTAATTTAATCAGTAGTTACCAACTCTATTAATATTATTGCTTCTTTTATTCCTGTCATTTTCTGAATTTGGTTTCTGATCAATATGTAGACATGCACACCCAATTAATCACATTTATAGTGAGGTAGGGAATTCTCCAGAATTGATTTCAGCTCTGATTGATAACATAGAAATTTTGTGTGTGCTTCTAATATTTATTTTTCTTATTCTGCCTCTGGAAGATTGGGAGAAGTCTCCTATATTCAGGAGGGCAAATTTTGGGTAAATACCATAAATATAATGATTACAATGTAAAAAAAAGATGTTGAGAC
Source organism: Aparallactus werneri (assembly GCA_032468035.1). NCBI lineage: Eukaryota > Metazoa > Chordata > Lepidosauria > Squamata > Lamprophiidae > Aparallactus > Aparallactus werneri. Next base: position 15,563 of record JANHFQ010005680.1, on the reverse strand, counting down.
TTTAGAAAGAGTGCAGAGAAGTTCAATAAAGATGATTAGGAGAATGGAGGCTAAAGTATACAATGAATGATTGCGGGAACTGGGTATGACTAGTCCAGCGGTGTCAAACTCACGGCCCACAGGCCAGATGTGTCATGTGCTGACCCTGCCCTGCCCAGTTTAGCGAAGGGGGGGAGTCCTAATACGTCACATGATGCCACCATGATGCTGTGAGTTTAATACCCGTGGATTAGTCTAACAAAGAGAAGGACTAGGGAGTGATATGATAGCAGTCTTCTAGTATTTGAGGGGCTGTTACAGAGAAGAGGAAGTCAAGCTATTCTCCAAACCATCTGAAGGCAGGACAAGAAGCAATGGGTGGAAACTAATCAAGGAGAGAAGCAACCTAGAACAAAGAAGAAATTTCCTGACAGTTAGAACAATTAATCAGTGGAACAACTTGCTTCCAGAAGTTGTGAATATTCCAACTTTGGAAGTTTTTAAGAGGAGATTGGACAACCATTTGTCTGAAATGGTATAGGGTTTCCTGCCTGATCAGGGGGTTGGACCAGAAGACCTCCAAGGTTTCTTCCAATTATTCTATTCTATTCTATTCTATTCTATTCTATTCTATTCTATTCTATTCTATTCTATTCTATTCTATTCTAT
>JANHFQ010005674.1:261542-274666 GCA_032468035.1 Aparallactus werneri | reverse complement strand
TTTAAAAACGCCGCTTGTTCATTTTAATATCAGGGCTTGGCTTTCTGTTCTGATAGGGAAATTTGCTGGGCATAGATATTTTATTAAAATAAGAATAGAATAAATAGATCAGAGGACAGAGCACTTTAAGACAAACAGAAGAATTCAAAAGACAAATTAGTTTGCAATATTTTAAATTTGACATGGCGGCTTCAGCCGTTCCTGTGCTTTTTTAAAGAAACAAATATCCATTTTAAATGTATGTCTTTTACAAGAGACTCAAGTTGATGAATATTTGAGGTCCTAGAGAATAGGAAACAGATCCTACTAGCTTGAGATCAGGTTTTCCACCCTCACATTCATTTTCCAGTGTGCATTTTAGAAGAAACCTAACAGTCAATCTGTTACCTAAGGTTAACTTAGATCTTGGTTTTTGATCTATATATATATGTGATCTAGAATAGGAGTTTTATGTACAGTTGTGCTATCAAGACTGGGATGTCCAAGGCTTCAGATCAATGGTGGGATTCAATTTTTTTCCCTACCGATTCTATAGGCGTGGCTATGCATTTAGCCAATCAGAGGGGGTATTTGCTAGGATCAGCCAATCAGAGGAGATATTTTCCGGTTCTCAAAATTATCACTACTGTTTCTACGGAACCTGTTGGAACTGGCTGAATACCACCTCTGCTTCAGATGCCTTTGTGGAGTCCACACGTGCTCTTACCACTCTACTTCTCTGGTTTGTGCTGTAGTGGTTTTTCTCCCTTATGGCATTTTCTCTCTCTGCAATCATATATAGCCTTCCTTTCCCCCCCCCCCTTTTTCCCCCCAGAGAAATTCTATCAGACAGGAAGGCAGAAATTGATGTATTGAACTGAATATTTTGGCTGTCCAAGAGCAATGGTCTGAGCCTACATCTCGTGGCACTATTGCTAACATAATGTGATTTTAATTTTTCTATGGACTTGGAAATTACTCTGATAACATGCCTTTAGTAGAAAGCTATATAAAGGTCCAAGGGACAGCTTAAAAATCCAATCATTTTATGTGATAGTGTATTTTACCCAGATAATTTGGTTATGACTGTTGTATTAACAACAGAGTGAAGAAAAAGTATTGGATTCATTCCCTACCAAATTAGCAGGGGAAAAAATAACATATAATGCTTACATCACAGAAACTGAATTTCTTGCCATTTTTGCATAAACATTTTATATTAAAGTTGTATGAAGTCTCAAAGGGGCACTTTGCTTCAATTGTTTGTTTTAGACAAAAGATGACTATTGATTTTAATTGAATCGATTATGGATGTATATATGTATGTCACAATTTTACACAAATGTATGAATAAAATACCATATTTCATTATAATCAGCTATACATATTCTACATCTAAAAGCAACACATTCATAAATTACAATTAACACCAAGTCTTTAGTCCATTGAGTAAGTAGGACCATACATTTATATTTATATTTCTATTTATAATTATATTTCTAGTGCTAAATTGTCCAGCCATGAATTTCAATGTAATAAGGACGCAACGAAAATATGGACATCCAAAAATATTAAAAACTATCTCAAAATCAAATTAATACACATACTGATTTCTTTTTTTTAATTAAAATTTATTATTTAAAAAGTAAACAAAAAATCCGTTCTTTCATTGAGGATTACAAACTCTAGGTGCTTGCCTAATACACTCTGTTTTAACTGTTTATATATTTATTTCTACATATACATATGCTACTCACATACATTCACGCCTTATCTATATTACCCATTTTCAACGTATTATCATTATATGTATCCAACAATTCTCAGATTAATCAACACTTCTGTTCTCCATATTTATTCCTAAGCCATTTGTACATTTCCCATGTTTTATAGTACTCAATGTCTTCTTTTCCTTTGATTTTTAAAGATAGCTTATCTATCTCCGCGCACTCTAATATTTTACTAATTCTTTGGCCCTCTGTCGGAATTTCTTCCATTTTCCAAAATTGATCATAGGTAAACCTAGCTGTTGTCAGTATATGTAATACTATATAGATGACCTCTTTGCTTAAGTTCTGTGGTAGTATCCCTAACAAAAATATTTCAGGTCTTAACTCAACTGACTGTTTCATAGCCTCCAAACATGTTCGAATTTCTGTCCAGTATTTTTTGGCCTTGGGGCACTTCCACCACGTATGATAGTATGAACCTGGAATTTTCTTACATTTCCAGCACTTCGCCAAATTGTTTTTATTCATACCTGCTAGTTGAACCGGTGACTAGTGCCATTTGTAAAACATTTTGTGTAGATTTTCCTTATATGCCACTGATAGAGTTAATTTTAGATTGCTAACCCAAAGTTTTTGCCAATTGTCTAGATCAATTGTATGGCCAAAATTCTTAGTCCATGTTATCATATTCTCCTTTAAGTGTTCGTACTCCAATTTGACCGATAACAAGTGCTTACACTGTATGCTTTCCTGATTAGCTTTTCATCGGTTCCTATTAAAATTTGGTCCAATTCACTAAATCTTTTTACACATACGGATTTCTTCCGAGAACATAATAATTTTAACACATTGTAAAAATGTGTATTTGAATAAATTAATTACACTTAGATTCATTCATTTTGCCTGATCCAATAACTCCTAAGAGATAATTGGGAGCTACCAGGGTTAGTAATAAAGCGGTTGGCTATATAAATGTTTTAAATTAATAAATTTCACCACTTATGATATCTTAGAATCTGGAAAAACAAATCAGCATGTGTTTTATGAAAACATGATCATGATCAGATTTGGGCATGAGGATAGCTCTGTCCCTCCAAAGAGAAGTTGAGCTATTAGATATTACTTAGAATATATAATGACTGACAAACTTTCTAAAAAACCCATTCAACAAATAGTCTTGTTGATTTGGCATGAAATGGCTCTTTACTGTTCATTCATAAAAGGATTTTTCTTTGAAAAATGTCTGATGAAACAATAAAATGGAAATTATCTAGTATATGTGATACAGGCAATTGAATTTTGTTTTGCACTCTTACATTGCAGATTGCATTCACTACAAAAATATATCATCCAAACATAAATAGCAATGGAAGTATTTGTCTTGATATCCTGAGGTCACAGTGGTCACCAGCACTGACTGTATCTAAAGGTAATTCCATTTGTGAAGCATATCAACAACATACTGTTTTATGTACATATTGTATAAGGTTTATATTCTGTGACAATCCCCTAAGTGAGATAATTAAATAACCAAGCCTGAATTTGTTACTATGTATTGGGCATAAGACCATTGCTGTTGTCTTGGATGGAGATTTTAAACTAAGATCAAAGTTGGTGACTAGGAATCAGATCAAGAGGAAGGATGCTTGCATAGTCTGAGAGAGCTCTTCTGGAAAAAGATCTGGAAATCAGGAGATTATTATATAGGAATTGTGAAACTTCACTAGACTAGACAGCAAAACTCATTGTAAAAAGATAGAACATATAGTAATTTTAAAAGAATCAGTTTGCTAGCATATTTTAGCTTGACACACAGATCCCAAATACTTCTGTCTTTTAATAAAATTTGTTAGTTGGAAAAGTGCTGCCAGACTCCTGATTTATTTTGCAACACAATTCAGTATCAGACATATTAAGTCAAATAAATAAATAAATAAAAAGGGACTTTAACAAATAGTTTATGAAATTTCCAAATCATTTTTATCCCAGAAGCGATAGGAAACTGGAGATAAAGGAATATTGCTCCATGTCATTTGTTTTAGGTTCTGAGGGATTAATTGAAATAAATATTAGGAAGATATAAATGAGAGACAAAGCCATATGCTATGACAGTTTACATAGCTAGGAAAAACTGTTACATTTTATATATAAATTTATATTTGGATAACTAGGAACTACATATTAGACAATATCTTACCATTCGAAAAGCAACACTTTACTCCTTAATCTTAATTTTACTCATTTTTTGAACTATTCTCTAGTGATGGTGTCATCTCCATGCTTAGGAACCAAAATACTGAGTTTCTAGAAGGTACAGCGGAGTTATTTTGGTGGCAATAGTTTAAGATTTTATTAAATAATGTAGCACTAAGTTTCATAGACTTAGATCTCCAGTATTAAGAATGAATACTAATAGAATTTTGCACAATTTTGTTTTATTCCTGTTATTGTCACACTGTTTTGAATCAAAAGTTACCCATATTCTTTATCTACAAAAACACAACTTAGTTGAATGGAGCAATTCCACAGTTATTTAAAATCTGCACTATAACTTTCCAAAATGTGTCTCTCAGATAAGAGCCTGTGTTGTATAATGAGCGCATGGGAAGAATTTAGACAAGGCTGCCTTCAATTTAAATATCCTTTGCCTATGAAAACCCAACTTCAAATTGCCACTCATATACTATGTAGAACTTCTTTCCCCAACTTCAGTACCTTGGATTTTAGATGTCTCACTTATTCTTAAATAAATACTTAAAGTATTATAAGTATTAAAGCATCTTAAATACTTAAAATACTTCCTAACAGTCAGATACGTGCTTTTTAAAAAATCAGCTCAGAAAAGGGGAACTGGTCTCACTAGAAGTATAATGTCATTTATACTTCTCAAACTACTATGCTTAAGCAGTTTTTGAAATATTTGGGAAAGGGAGGCACTCTAGCCAAAAAGAGGAGATACAGAAATAGCCTATTTTAAATTAGTTGCATTTTTAAGACACTAACACCTCTATTAGTGTTTTGTTCTTAAAAATGAAAGGATTGCCAAAATTAGTGTCAGCTTTCCAACAAAACTCCCCCATAAACATTCAGCACTCAGAAACAAGGACAGGTGATGTCTCAGGAGGTTTTGCTGAGGTTCATCGGCCCAGGGCTCTCCTCACTTGTTTCTCTGGTGGGGCTTTTCGGTGTGGGTTGATTTCTCGATCCGTTGCTATTGTCATGATGTACCAGTCTTGCAGTCCGTTAGGTACTCCTCGAATGCCACACGCCTTTCTGACCTCTTGGTAGATGGCTTCTTTAAAATAATGGAGAAGGATTTGTTCAGGCCAGTGTCTGAGGTTCCCTGCAGCCCTTCTGAATTCCCAGATGAACTCTTTAATGGGATGATTTCCTTCTTCATTGTCTTTATGATGGCTTCATTCTTGTTTCTGCAATCTATGTCCTCAAATCTGGCACAGAGCAGTTGGATAAATCCATCAGCATTGTCCAGTTCAGCAGCCACTCCATTGTGCAACTAGGCTATCCAATCAGCGGCATCACCTTTGTTCATTCTGTCAGCAATAGCTGATATTAGGTCATGGTTTGACTGGAATTGGTATCTATACTGGTCGATATATGCCCAAACTCGATTAAGGAAATATGCCAGTTTTCCTGGGATTCCATCAAAGTTTGCCCTGAACCTGGGCAGTTGTGCAACTGCAGGAGTGGCTGGCTGCCCACCTGGATGTACTGCTATCTCAGCCAGTGGTGGGGCAGAGATCTGCTGTTGCACTGCAGTGGGCTGCTGTGCTGAAACTGGTTGTTGAGCCGGATCTGGTCGTGGGATAGGCACTGGTTGCAATCCTGGAGCTGTTGTCCATTGATATTGCACCCATCCTGGCCAGGATAGAAACCCCAGCCATGGGGGATACATTCGGTTGAAGGCAGCATAAAAGCCAGTTGGCGAGGAGAGGTAGCTGGTCGCGGTTGCATTCCAATTACAGGTGGCATCCGCTGTCCCTCTCCCGCAGGTTGTGTCAAATGTACTGAGCTGGTTCTTCTTTCATCTCTGGCTGAGTAGAACGATGCTGTTGCTGCACTATATCCACTTGCCGACCCATAGTCTGGAAAGGTGAATGTCAGCTGGGTTAGAATCCATTTTGGCTGGCTGGCCTGAGCTCGCGGGATATAACTGCCCACTACAAGACATTCAAACCTTTCTGGGAGACCTGTCAATGACTGGCTCCGCGAGGGAGGCAGCAGGTTCCAATCCCTGGAGTTATCAGATTTTAGATGTCTCAGCTCTGTCCATTCAGGGCCTTGGGTTGACATTGGAGTGGCCACCAGTGTGCAATCAAATGACCTTATCCCTGTTGCCATCTCTGGACTTGGTTCAAGTTGACCGCCAGGCCAGTACTTAGGCTCCTTTGGTTGAGTGTCTTGCCTCCGCTCCATCTCGGCTGCTTCGATTGCTCGGGCCATTTTTTCCGAGGGAGGAAGAAAAGCCTCGTCTTGGGGTGCCGTGTCAATGCCTACAGCTCCTTCCTCGATTGTTGCTTTCTCCTCCATCTTCCCTGAGTCTTCACGCCACCCAGTAGGCAGGTCGGCGATCAGGGCTCAGGACCCCAGACAGCCCCCGGTTCACGGGGAGCTGGCTTATGTCTTAGAGATTTGTGTTAATGTCAGCGTTCCAATGAAACTCGCCCATAATCATTCAGCACTCAGAAACAAAGTCCATCCAAGTAAGAATTTATTACAGAAGTCATATTGGCACAACTGGGAAAACCCAAATCTGAGAGTTACGGGTTTTCCATTCCCCAAGAGAAAGTCAAAAAACCCATCCTCTGCACTCACCAGTCCATCACATAATCCAATCAAACATCGTCCCAACTGGAGCCATTCCTCCAGACACTCCTCTCCAGGTGCAGGATAACTTGTCCTTGACTTTTAAGAAAGAATGTTGTTGAGTCTACTCTCCTACTGACTAAGAAATCTCCCCTCCCAAATTCCCAGGCACTAAATGTGGCAGCCTCGAAGCTTCCAAGTAAAATATGGCTTCTAAGGCTGACAGTTAGTTTCGTGGTAAAGTCTTGGGTTTTTTTAATTGAAAAAAATACTGTATTTTTGCACTATAAGACGCACTCCCCCCACAAAAAAGTGGGTGGAAATGTCTGTGCATCTTATAGAGCAAATGTTGCAGAAGCCCCGCCCACCCACCAGCCTCCACCCTTCGGCCTCTGCTCCCCAGCAATTTGCCTCCTTGCAGCAAACAGCCGGTTTCCACGCGCCCTGTTTTCAGCTTCCGCATGCCCCATTTTTGGCCTCCGCGCATCTCATTTTCACAATTGGCGGCGATCAGCGGTGGCGGCATTCACCACCTGGAATGGGCCAAAAACGGGATGCGCGGAGGCCAAAAATGGGGCATGCAGAGGCTGAAAACAGGATGCACAGAGGCAAAAAATGAGGCGTGTGGAGGTGGCGATGGGGGCGGTGGCAATTCTCACAGCCTGGAACAATTGATAGGCAGTATTCTGGGAGGCCGATCCAACTGCAAATTAGCTGCTCGTGCTAAAATCAGGCTGTGCTGAAGCTGAGCAGGCTGTTTGCTGCAAGGAGGCAAATTGCTGAGAGACAGACAGATTTTTTTTCTTGTTTTCCTCACCAAAAGCTATGTGTGTCTTCCCTAAACATGTTGTGCCTAATATAGATATTTGGTATCTACTTATACACATTTACATATCGGACGTGAATTCTGATGGGGTTAACTTGGACCTGCTGCCTTGTTTTTAAGCTTGGGACTGGGATAAAAAGGAGAATATTGCATGCTTCTTTTGGTAATTGTTCTTTAAAAAGTAAAGGCTGGGGATATATTGAAATTATATTATGCTTTCCTTAGATTATTAAAACAAGGAAGTCAAATTTCTTTCAGAGTAGGAGGCACCTCTGGAATTGGGCAGAGTTGCAATTATGTTAGAATATCCAAATATTAATGTACAGGAACTAGTAAATCTGAGGAGCAGCTAGTTTCCTCAAATGTTGGAAAACAGGAACTAGTGAATTATAAAACAGGTGAAAAATGAGTAGCTACTTTTGAGACCTAATTAGTATCTTACATCATGAAAACTCTAATTGATTCTTTTTACTTTCCCTCTAGTGCTTTTGTCCATATGCTCTCTACTTTGTGACCCTAATCCAGATGACCCTTTAGTACCAGATATTGCACAAATCTACAAGTCAGACAAGGAAAAGTATGTATAAATATTATTTCAAAAATTGTAAGCCACTAGTTCGTTCTTTTCTGTTTTTTCTCTCCTTGCACCCCAAAAATCTTGATAAAGTGATTCAGTTATTTTACTAGACATTTTCCCCCAATCACGCTTGACCTTTTGTTTTAAAACCGCACTCATGGTTTTCAAGTCCAGTTTCCCTTAATATATGTTCAGCATGTACAGTAATTGAAGGGGAAAGAATACAGCCTTATCTCATGTTTCTCATATTGATCTGAACCATGGCTGTCAAACCTTTATAAAGGTTTCTCATGAGGACAATAGGATGTTCCAAGATTCCCATTCTCCTAAGCATATTCCACTTAAAAGGTTTTTCTTTTAATCCATGAAGCACTTATTGATGTACTGGCTTTCTTATTATCTAGCAGGCATCAACAATAATACCTTTTGCACATTTCAATTTAGACATGGACTTACCCTGTACATGGAACATTTTGCATAACCCCTAGTCCTGTTCATTTAAACAGCATGAATTGACTTCAACTTGAAAAAGTGTTTATCTTTAACAAGAAAAACCTTTGAAGGATTTAAAGTGATTTAAATTTAAACTGGATACTCTGTCTTAAAACTGTTGTCTCTTATGCTTTGGAGTGGTAAGACAATTTTATATATGTTCTTAATCTAAGAAAGGTAAGTAAGCAAATTGTATGTACACTTCGATTTACAAAACTTGGAAAATGTTTCACATAGTAAACTAGATGGTTTATTTTTAAACATCTTAACTGTCCTGATAAGGGGAGGAGAAAAGACATGATAGCACACCACAATGACAGTACTTCATAGCATTGATTGTCATACTTTAGTTATTACAGAACTGAACCTCATGTATTTCTTGAAGTGTTGACCATGTATCAGTGTGGTGCCACATGCTTGCTGATGTGTGCCTGTAAAACTCCACTTTTATCAGAAAACGTTGCTGTACAAATATATTGCTATTTAATCCATGTTTTATATGAGTGGTGCAGTGGCCTAGAGGTGGAACTCTTGCCTCATAATCAGGAGGTCGTGAATTCGATCCTAGGTAGAGACAGATATTTCTTTCTCTGGGCACACTGAGAATATATTTGCTGAACAAAACTCCGCATTGATGACAGGAAGGGCATCTGATTCTGCTAACATTCTGCTAGCTCCATTCAGTCGCCCAGACTCCATCCCACAAGGGATTATGGGATCATTAAAAGATGATGAATCCATGTTTTATATCTGAGCCAGCAATTTATATCTGGGTTTCTACCCCCTTGAAATCATCATCATGCATTTGGGGTTTTTTTCCATCCAATTCCATGTTTGTCCACGGAAATCATCAACACATTTTGTATTCCAGCTATTACAAATCAAACCAGTTAAAATGGTTCCTCCAAAACACTTGATTTTTTTTTATCCCACTATGACCGAATAGATTGGTACAAACCAATCTTGTGTTCTTTAAATTTCTACAGTACCAGACAGATATCTATTTTTCCCCAGTAGATTAGAAGACCATGACTATTTTAAGCCAGCTTTCCCAGTTCCCATTCCCTGCAATATGCAGCTCCCAGAATCTCTCAGCATCATTGTTTTCATGGGAATTCTGGATGTTGCAATATGACTGAAGAAGGCTTTTGTAAGCACTTGTATCTTGTAGTTGATTGTATTTGAAATGTGATAACACAGCTGTGAATCATAAGCTTGAATATTTTCACATTTTTTCCTGGACAGATATAACAGACATGCAAGAGAATGGACACAGAAATATGCAATGTAAACTTTGAAGACATTTTCTTATATACCAGAGTACTGTAAATTTTAGGGTTTTTCAAAATTAGAAGTAAATGGAGCACAGTTTACTGTTTTCAGTGTACCATGAAGCCCTTTTTGATTTTTACCCATATAAGTGTGTTTCTGGAACAAGGAAATTAACTACAAAAATTAACCTGAAGACTGTGACGAGAGTATTTATCCTTTCTGTATGCTTTGCAAAAGACATTTATTATGTTTTTTAAAGATACTTGGACATCTGCATCTCCAGCCTACAAGATTCATAGTGCAGTTGTAGAGCAACCAAACTATTTTTGCTGAAAACTAGGTGGTACATAATAAATATTCTGTGTCTTTGAGATGTCAGTCTTGTAAGTCTGTTTGAATGTCATTCTTTGTTAGCTCATTGTATAATTTGTATTTTTTTACTGTATAGACTATATTTTATTTACCATATATTTCAACTCATTTTAGACTTTCTGCACAGTATTGAAAAATACAACTGCTACTAAATGAATGAACTATTCCTTCCCAAAGGAATATTCTATAAACTGATATACTTCTAAAAACAAACTTTGCACTCTAATCTTCAGTATGCTGATTATGGGGAAACACATGGTTTTGATTTTGTTGCATACTTTTATTGCAATGTGAACTAATTGCACTGCTCTGTAGAAAAAAATGTAACTAATTTTGTTCTATTCACAGCTGACTTTTTATCCCATATGGGCAATATAATCTCTGACATGTTAACAAAATTGACTTGAAGCTTTTCCGTATAAATAAAACATGTTTTTTACTACTTGTCTTGGCTGTTCTTTAAATCTAGCACATTCTTTACATGTGCATGCTCTGAAAAGATCAAAATATTGTTCAATATATAAAGTACCATTGGGAATAACTGACCTATGTGCTTGAAAATGCTCCTGAGAGCATTATTGTAGCTTTTAAACAAATTACTTATTCATTGTATTCTATTGATCTAAGCGGATTGATCTTTTATCCAGTATAAACAATGTACCTTCAAGCTTGCAAAGTAGTTTGGAAAATGTGCTTATGATGAAAACAGTTGATTTTAGAAAATCACAAATGCTTCTTCCCCCAGCTGTATAACAATATTTTGATCTGATATTTCTACACACAAACTAATACTGAAGCCAGTATATGTATACTGCATGTTTGGGGAAAAACAGCCTTTGGTTTCTTACAGATAAGTGCATTATTTTTTAATGTAGATTTTGTGGTACTAAACCAGTATGAAATGCATTTTAATTTGTAGTTGAAATAATTCTAAAAAACAATTTAGCTAGAAGATTTTGCTGCCATAGATAAAAGTTATATCTTAGTGCTTTGCGACCCAAAAAGTATTCAAACAAAAACCCATAACTGGAATGCATCAAAATGTGGCAAACATCCCAGAGGCTATTTTTCTGTTTACTTGGCTTTACTCATAAACTTTTTAGCATTTTAATCTCCACATTTTTTCATCACACTAACTGCCTATGAAAGTCTTTACTGAGCAATTTATGCATAATAATCAACTAGGCTTCAGAGGGTTTTGTTTCTTTTGTTTTACCTCAGTACAATCTAAAGATGGAAGCTTTATAAGATAGCACTGAAACTTCATTGCATTAGTGTCATTGCTTACTGTGAAACAGGCCATCTCTGCAAATAGCCAGTATATGTTTCCATGCAGTAAAAGAATCCTTCGCTATACTTGAAAAAAAAAGGGGATGCCATTGCTTGTGAAGCTATTAACATCCTGTCATCAGCATTTAAAACAGTGGTAAATGATTCTACCACACTTTTATTTGTATTAAATGTTTAAAATAAGTTCGTCCCAGAATATCCCATATCTCTTCTTATAATAGGCTCTGTGAAATTTGGTAGTTTGGTTTGCATGGCTGTTAAGTGAAAGAGTGTTTAATCTGCTTTACTGAAATTATATGAAAGATGGTTTGAAATTATTTAGATGTTGTTATGCTTTGAAGTATACTTAATCGGAGAAATTTACTAACCATAATGCAAAATCTTCAGGCTGAGCAAAAGATGCAAATGAGGTTGCTGCTTATTGGGTTCTATGAAGTATCATTTAAGTACCACAAATGTCTTCAGTTGACATTTAAAAGTGAAGTTCAGAGACTGGTTTCATAAACTGAACTAACCTTAATAAATAACAGTAATATCTTTAAGCAGACATCTGGACCAGAGATTCAGTTAACTAAAAGTGTTAAGAATTCTCTGTAATTTTTTTTGTTTTTGCATTTTCTGGAAATTGGTCATTTTGTTTTTAAATGAACCATGATGAAGGTTGGTTTCATCACCCACCCATCCCCATCTCAATATTTGCTCAGTCCTGGTGCATCCATTATGGTGGCATAAATGTGTCTGAACTTCAGTCCCTCCACCAAATGCCAGTTTATACTGTACAGTGCCTTAGCGAGGGCACTAACTGAGCCATCCCATTTTCTGTATAATCCTCACTTGGCATTATTGGTATGACTAAAGCAAAGGATCTCTGTATCAGTGAAATTCTTAAAATGTAATCTTTAGTCATTCTAGTTAATGTTAAATAAGGCGTGCTTTCTAGCTACTTCTGATGTGGTATTTTTCTGCCTGAAGATGTCAGCTGAGGCTTGAATGAAAATAAAATTTTGATTTGAACTTGGAATTTGTAAAGTTGTATTTTTAACCCAGCACTTTTACCTTTACGAATGAAAAAAGGAGCAGTGGTAATACTGTCCAAATATCAGTTTGCTGCTATGTATAAAACTATGTTGGTTATTGTATTATACAAATTCAGTAGGGCTGCTTTGAGCAAAGTATTTCCCCAAAGTATTCTTCCAAAAGGGGATATAAAGACTCCTGTAATCCGCAGAAATATTGAAAGAATCTTGCGTCCACTTCTTGAACATGATTCATAGAAATTTGTCATTGCATTAAATAACTAGAAACATAAAGGTACAGAAGCAAACTTAATATTCCATTGTTAATTCACCATTAGCAAAACAAGCAAAAGTGCTCTTTAATGTTCATGATCTTGAGCAAAATTAGTCGATGTATTCTGCTTTCGAAGACAATATTAGATTTTTAAAAAATAATTATACTTTATTGGCCAAGAGTGATCAGACACACAAGGAATTTGTCTTTGGTGCATGTGCTCTCAGTTTACCTAAAGGAAAAATAATATAAGATACATTAAGCAAGAATAAGATACAGCACTTAGTGATAGTCAGGATACTAATAGCTATCAAGTCATACTAGGAAAACAAACAATATAAATTGTAAAAATACAGCAACACGAATATGGTCATAAGTGGGATGAGATAGGTACAAGGAAGGATGAGAAGAGTAATAGTAATACAGTCTTAGTAAATAATTTGACAGTATTGTGGGAATTAGTTGTTTAGCA
>JANHFQ010005669.1:1507-12558 GCA_032468035.1 Aparallactus werneri | reverse complement strand
CTGGAGGAGCCTATACCAGACATACAAAGAAACAAACAAACTAACTTAAGAGGGCTCTGTTTTATATATATAGATATCTATTATCCCATGTGAACATTAGGGCAAACATATTTCTTCAAATGTGTTATATTTTGGTTTTCCTGCTTTTCTAAAAACATTCTCACTTTGCTTTTCAAGCCTTTTAACACAAATATAAAAACAGAATATTAAATTGCACATTGATATGCAATGTTTAGTTTACTATGTCTACTCAGAAATAAACCCCCTTGAGTTTAATAGAGCTTACTCTCAAGATAGTGAATAAAGAGCTGCAGCTGCAACGCAATGGCAAGTTTTTCTGACACCAGGCATATAAGCAACCAGTTGGCAATTAGATCCCTGCTGATTTAGACTAATGAAAAATAGGGCTTGATTAACTTATCTTTTTCAGGAGAATAGTGAATGTAAACTTGCTAGAGTAAACTAAAGTGATGTTGATTAGCTTATGGTTCAGCATTTTGTGGGAAACCCAGCTGTTTTCTAAACTCCCAAGAGTTAGCATGTTGTGTGAGCTAGATCATCACATTAAGCCATAGAATAATTTATTCATCTGGACATAGTATGTTATGTGAACACCGCAATTGTGCTTGGTTAGCAAGGGGTTACGGTTAAGTGTTCTGTGAACCAGCCATCTGCCTAGGTAGACCCTCCAGGAAAAAAAAAACCCTGAGCTTGGATAATCTTCATGGACTTTTCTCTTTTCAATGGATTTTTTTTGTAACACAAAACTGTAAAGAGTGCAAGGGAAAATATTTTAAATATTCATCTTACAATATCTGGCTTATCCAATTTTATTGCACTATTGTAATCAGGATATATGGAAAACCACATGAAAAGACTTGTTAAATAAAGCAATCTTATACTTTAAGTGTGTAAAAATTATTCACAGCTAATAATAATACATGATATTTTGTTTTCACTGAATTTTATATGTAGCAGAGTTGGGCAATCTACAACCTGCAGGACACCTGTAATATCTGGTTTTTTTCCCCTGCAATCTTCTTAACTCTATGGCAGCATGTCTTGCTACCAATTATTTAATATTTTTCAAAGTGTGATTCCTTCTGGGTATAATCTAGAATCCATGTCTGATATATATGCTTACTACTAAAGATACAAGCAAGAGACCATCAAATTGGTATGGATATGTTGTTTTTTTAATTATTGTTTAGTTTTTGCTATAATTTCTCCTGCCTTGCTGCTGTATTGTTTTACTGTTATTTTTCTATTCTTTTACTTTGAGAAGCTCCCAGGATCACTGGGAATTGGAAGGTATACACATAAAATAAATAAGATAAAATATTTTTGGATTGCAATCTAATGCAAACTTATCCTGGTATAGCAAAGCTTTTAAGTGAACATTTATAGAATTATTTTGCCAGAAATGAACAATATGTTCCAATAATCCACTACATTATATATTTCATTTCCACCTGATCTTTGTTTTTTCCATTTCCATCATCCATATTTAATAAGATGTAGCTGTACAATATCTTCATTAAATTCAACTAACAATAACACAAACAGATGTACAGGTTTGGTAATTCACCAGAAGTTTTCAACTGGAAAAAAGTTACTAACAAAACAAAATGAGGGACACAATGGAAAGAAGAAAGTTTGAAAATTAGGTAAATACTTTTAGATTGTAAATTGTGCAAGGAAATTGGTCTTCAAATGGAATAACTGCCCTGAAATTGAATTCCAATTTATGCTTAATTTTGGTACAAAAGAAATGATTGTTTCCTTCCATTGTGAAGACACAAGATCGTCCTTCCCCAGTTTGTCCCTAGCTTTGGTTCATGCCAGAATTTGCCTTGGCTTGGTAGTAAGGAGGAAGAAAGAAACATTGGTCTTTGTTCTGAAGATGGTCCAAGGACCCCCACGTAAACTTTATAGCTGACTACAGATGTGAACATAGGCCTCTTCAATTTTTTTCAGATATTTTTAGTGTCTTACATCCTCTAAGATACTGATACTGATGCTCTAGTCTAGTACATCAAACTCACAAGTTCTTCTGACTCACTGTTTACGATAATCAAAGGAGTTCTAAACCCCCAATATATTAAAAAGTGACTTTTTAAATCTGTGCCAATACATTTATTTTCCTTTAGTTTGACATGCTACTGCTCAGTTTCTTATCTCTTTTCATCTGCCATAGTGTTTTTAATGTGCTGTTGGAAGCAATGAAAGCAAGTTAAGTGTCCTACAGAGAAAACAGATGACAAGATGCAAACCTTAGGCAGAGCTTCTACGTTCATTATCTCTCAGTAATCTGAAAGGAAGGCCATCTTGCATGACATCAAGAAGAGAGTAATAGAGAATTGATGAATATCACTGGCTTGTGCAAAGATTCAGCTACTGCAGAATAGAGATGCGTGGTAGGGGTGTGCTATATGTTATTACTCTGACCTTGAGAGACAGCCAAAGTAACAGTGTACTAGTTAAGTGTGGACTGCATGACATGACAATTAAGTGAATATGTAGCTGTCTCCAAAGTCAAAGAATCATCAAAGTAGAGGGGGGGTCTGCACATTTTCATATGTGTATTAATAACATGGATGAAGTGATGGAAGAAATGCTTAGGACATTTGCAGAGGATATCAAATTGGATGAGAGAGCTAGAAGATGAAAATAATCTTTAGACTTAGTCTTAAAACATTAGACAAATTAGCAGAAATTTGATAGAGGCAAGTGCAAAATTCTTCAGTTTGGAAACAAAAAATGAGTGTATAGAATAGGATAGAGACACTTTGTTTAGTACAGTTAGATAGGGGTGAGTGGTCAGTAATCCATGGCAATGGTTTGTCTCCATGCTGCTGAATGTCGGTGTACAGGAGCAGCTGGGCAGGATACAGTGATTGCCATAGGGATGAGGGTCAGTGCCTCGGTAGGTACATTTGAATGTCTACCATGGCCAGGGAAAGTTTTTGAGGCTGAGGAAAAGGTGGAGAAAGAATTGAGAGAAAGTAGTTCCATCAAGATTGTAATGTGCAGAGGAAGGTACAGTGGTAAGCTGAGAGGGGGTCACTTGCAGCTGCTTACTTCTCATGATCAAAGGCCATCTGATAAGTTTTTTTTATTTCTTAGATTTATACCCTGCCCCTCTCCTGGGACTCGGGGCGGCCAGATAGTTGCCAGATAGTGCTGGGCTCTAGCTACTCTTATTAAATGCCAGGTCTGTACATAATAAGACCATCCTCACCCAGGATTTGACTGTGGATTAAATAGCCAACCAAGTATGTATAACAATGATAACGATAACAATAACAATAATCTTTATTGTCATTATCCTGTACAGAACAACGAAATTGAAAGTCTACACCAACTTTACAAAACCTAACATAGAAACAACTATACAAGAAAGATATATCAAGATATATACCACATATATACATTTAGCCCCTTATAAACTCTAAAACTCTAAAACTAAGTACACAAATTTCTCAGAAACTGCATTTCGTTGTTCTATTGCACAGTTTTTCTCCATAGATTCTCTACAAAGGTGAAACACCAAATGGCATGGTCCATCTCCTGAGACTGATGGAACCAAGTGGTTTTGCTAATGGGTTTTAGGATTGTTTTCTGTGAAGAAATGTAATTTATTAAAGTTCAGCTCAATCTACTCTGTGGCCAAATGGCCCAGACAAAAAAAAATTATCCCATTTTGCATAGTCTAAAAAGTCTCCCTACCATGTGAATTGGGATGAATAACATCTCAGACTAAAATTGTAGAAAGTCAAAAAATAACTCCAAATGGACGCTGTGTTGAATCCATATTAAATACTAGTCCGTGATATAAGTGGAGGAAAATAGCATTTCTTCTCTAGAACCACTGCCTTCCCATAAGTCACTCAGGTATAGGTACAATGTATCTACAGTGTACCCGGACTTGAGTCTTGTATCTACACAGCCGCCTGAATTATTAAAATATAAGAGAAGAATATATGGATAGTCTAACGTAATTTGTTGTCTCTTCTTAATTGTGATTTCCCTATCCAAGCACTCACAATCATGCTATTTGATCATCTGTTTGAAGGCCTTGCCCAGCACAGATATCAAGCTCAACAGGTGTCTAGTTTTCTAGAATATTCTCCTTTCCTTTTTTCAAGCGAGGGTTCATTTTTGCTGTCTTCCAATTAGTGGGATTTTGCAGTCCTCCTACAAGCACATCTTCCCTGCCCTGGCATAGTAATGGTAGACTAAATAATTAGCAATTTGCTGGTCTTTCATGGTAGATTAAATCATCTGCCAGTCTTCACGACTTAGATTGAATTTTCAGATCCATTATGATTTAATTATTGCAGATTCAATTTTATAGTTTCCGTAGCTGCTTGACTAGTTATTATTATTCTTTTCTACTTGCAGAGCTTCCACAAGTAGAGGCTTAGCATAAGTATGCTTCATTGTTTCTTATGTTTCATACTGTATATAACAGTTGTTAGAAAAGAATCATTTGTTGGAATAGTGTAATGCATGAGTGTCAAACTCATGGCATCACACTGCCATCATGTGACATATTGTGACTTTTTTTTCCTTTGTGGAGCTGGGGTGGGTGTGGCCTGCACATGATGCATTCAGCCCATGGACTGCCAGTTTGACTCCCTTGGTGTAGTGAGTCTATTTCAGTAGCCTGGATCAAGAAACAATCACCAAGCTGATCTAAAGCTGTTTTTAGAACAGCTATAGTTACAGAAACCTGGAAGTCTGGATATGCTATGTTTACTCCCTCTTTTCTCTTCATAAAAATTACAGAATGGGGGGAGCAAGCTGTCTGAGGTGTCTTTGTAAACCACTTTCTTAATCTGGTTGCCTTGCTAATGGATCTTTTCTCTCTCCTTCAAGGTCATTTTCATTATTTACTAGCTTATTACTCGGCTTTGCCTGGGTTTCTCCATTCCAACAGCGCTGTAGCTGTCTCTGCTGCTGCCCCCTTCATCCCTGCCCCTGCTGCTGCCTCTGTCCCTGCAGCTGCCATGGCCACTGCTGCCTCCTCTGTCCCTGGTCCTGCCGCCTCCGCTGCTGACTCCATCCCCTCTCAGTCCTCACTCCTCCCAGCCTAGCCTCATCACAGCAACTGCACTGCTGCCTCCTCCTGATGGCTGCTTGCCTCCATTTCAAAAGCCCTTCATATCGGGGGCCTGTACTGCACATGTGTCAGTCACGGCCTCAAGCTGCTCTCTGGCACCCCTTGTGGACTGCTGTGAAGGCATCCACAGTATCAGGACTGTTTAGGGGTTGGCACTTTGGCAGTCCCCCAACAGTGTTCATTGTCGGAGGGTAAGTTATCATGTTTGGTTGAGATTGATCCAGGCATCGAAGAGCATATACAGCACAAGTAAGATCCTTTTTTATGATTGCTGCTATGGTAAGACTGATTTAATCGAATACTGCAGATCATTTATCCCAAATGATGCCACTATTTATTCTTGGCCCTAAAAAGAAAAAGATGACAGATGTCAATGACATCATTTTCAGCACTTATTCCGTTGAACTCCATTTAGAGTCAGGTAGGCCCCTTCTGTTCTGCAGAAGAACCATTAGAGTGCATCAGGATTCACACTTGAGCTTGGCAGATCTCCAGACATTTAACTTTAATTCAGCCCTGAAGTCCTAATTTGTCTGGATTAGAATCTTTATTGCCAACCAGAGGGAAGCCTCAAACACTGTCACTGATCTGCATAACAATGCAAAGACTTACAGTATACAGGCAGTTCTCGACTTACGATCACAATTGGGACCAAATTTTCTGTTGCTAAGTGAGACATTTATTAAGTGAGTTTGCCACCGTTGTTAAGTGAATCACTGCAGAGGTTAAGTTAGTAACACAGTTGTTTAGTGAATCAAGCTTCCCCATTGACTCTGCTTGTCAGAAGGTCACAAAAGGGGATGACATGACCCTGGGACACTGCAACAGTCATAAATATGAATCAGTTGTCAAGCATCAGAATTTTGATCACATGACTATAGGGATGCTGCAATGGCCGTAAATGTGAAAAGTGGTCATAAATCACTTTTTTTTCAGTGCTGTTGTGATTTTGAACAGTCACTAAAGGAACTGTTGCAAGTCGAGGACTTGCTATACAGCAAGTTCAAAGTTCTAAGACTCTTCCTCCCACCTTTCCAAAAAGCATTTGCTTCATGAATTACTATATTTGGTGTCCGTAGGAAGTGGTTAACATGTCTTTACATAATGTCCCTCTCTAGCTGAGCCCCTCTTGTCTCATCAGCCATAGCCTCTGTTTTACTCTCTTCCCTATTTTCTCTTTCCTTTCCTCCTCTTGAGTCTCCTCGTTCCTTTTCCAAAACAGTCGCTTTGAGGTCAAGGAGGCAAATAGGACAAACTTTGCACAAAAGAATTAACGGGCAGAAATCTGACATTAGGATGCAAACATGGACCAAGTAAGTATGAGAATATTTAAACTTCCCAAGACGCTCCAGGGCAGACCTCAAAGTGACTGTTTTGGAACACAGACCTTTAACTCCACAACAGAGTGAGAGGTTACTGAAATAGTATAAATCAAAGGGCAACCTTGGAAGGTCTCAATATGCAAATAGCTTTTTAACAAGAGTATAGTACTTATATTGAGGAGGTCCTGATAATCGGTCTCATATGTCACCTGCTCCTGCATAACCAATCTATCTTCCCCGCCCTTCCCTTCCCTCCACCCCAATTCAAATCCCACATCACTTTAGCCATTCTATACATCTGATGAAATGAATTGCAGTTGCAAAGCCAAATATATTTTAAACAATTTTTTTTTTAAAAAAAGATGCTACCAGGCAGCTTCTGAGATTTGGCTACAGAGGTCCCATTTCAAACTACTTTCCAAAAAAATTCCATCAGTGATTCTTCTTTTGATAATTGACAGCAAACATGGAATATACAGCACATTCTTCTTCTTCTCATTATTATTATGTTTATATGTGACCCATCTCACGGTTCGAGTATAGGGTTAATATATCAAGCAAGGTTCCTTTAAGAGCTATGAGAAACATACCATTCTTGTCCAGCTTCGTCAGCTGAGCCCATTGTTGTCCTATATAACTATCTCAAAAAAGCGGGTAGAATGGAATGACCTTATTTTGCTTTTTATGATTTCATTTATGCTAAGATTATTCCACTTACAATATTACAGGCTCAGAATGGGAAGATATGGTAAAATTGCAGGGTCCTTGTATTTCTATATTTTGAAAAACAGCATCTTTCTTGGTAAGTATTTTCACATTCCACTAATATATTTCAATCCAAATCACTTGAAAAATCTATCTACGCTACAGTTAATGGGTTTAATTGCAAAAAATACAGTTCTGACCTTTTTCCAGTCTAGATTTAGACATTGTGCACCATGGTAAATGCCTTTTTAAAATTCATCAACGATATGTCATTATTAGTAGACAAAAGAACATTGATGATATCAAAAGACCTGTCTAAAGCTTTTGATTTAATTATCATGTTCCCTTGATTAAAGAAATTGCTATTCTTTGGACAATTTATTCCTGTTATTATCTGGCACAGATTTTCTTGGACAGTCATACAAATGTTAGAGGAATACATTCAGATTAAAATGAGTACAGTTGTGAGATATTTTGAAATGTTGATTGACCCTTGTTTGTGATGGAAAAACAAACTGTAAAGTATAAATAATTGTGCTTAGATTACAACTAAATTCTGAGGATCAGATTCTCATTTGTTCAAAATGCTTTCTTCAGTGAAAATCGGGATGCAAATGAATGTCCTCAGGCTCAGTCTAAGACCCCCCCAACCCATAAAAAAGGGAAGTGAGGCTACATCTCAAAGTTCAATAGCTCAAAGTTTAGGGATAATCATAAATAGGTAACACTTATTAGCTCTGTGTTTATGGTCCATCATGGGTTATGATGCCTAACAATAAAGTTATTAATTTATATAGCAGAGTTGGTTTTCAGCCTTTCTTCCCATAGCGTGTCAGTATTCTGCTGTAGGCAGGACAGAAAAGGCGACAGAAGCAAAAACAAAAGAACCACTTCATGCCCCTCTTTGCTTCCCAGAAACTTTTATTCTGTTTTTTCAAGGGGGGTGGATTATGATCGGGAATAAGAGAGGGGAAAGCAAGAATGTTGCAAAGTTGTTATGCTTGAGAGCCACAGGTGAAACCTATGAATAGTCTGAGAGCTGCACATGTTTGGAACAAGGGTGAAAATGGACATGGCCAAAAGAGGGTGTACTGCAGGCGTGACAAAGCTAAAAGATAAGAATAGAGATTTCTCTTTCCATTTTAATAAAGGCTTCTCTTCATCTTTTCTCTCTCTTTCTATTCAGTCTCAGAGCTGACCCATCCTGCCAGATTCTTCAGGTTCGGTACAGCTCACTTGCCATTGCTCGAGAGCAAAAATGCATAATCCATTCTCTGTTTCTCCCAGATCCATTGGGAAGCCAACTTCTTCCTATCTTTTCCTGTTACATATCAAAAGTCATGTTTTCAGACTTCTACCAAAACAAGAACTGTAGCTCAATTTCTTTATAGCCATTCATCGAAATGGCTGGAATGCACTGTTTGGCCTCTCAACTTTAGTTACTGGGAACTGTCCTCCACATATATTTGGTTCAGCAGGACTCTGCCTCAACCATTGAATCTTTTAAAAAACACCTTCAGTGGTGGAGTCATGGACTTCTTTCTGTCACCAACAAAAGGAGGCTATGAGTTTGATCCTAAGTAGAGGCAATTATCCTGCTTGGGCAAGGGGTTGGAATAGATGACCGACAAGGTCCCTTCCAACTCTGTCAATCTGTGGATCTGTGAGATGATAAAACTGTCTAGTCTTATCTTTTCACTGATTTACTCCAAAGGAAGTTGTCAGGTACAAAGTGATCAACAGAGAGGGAGTTACATAAGTTGAAATATATATGTGCTCAAAGAGTTACCAATGCAAAAGAAGACAACTGGTGCAGAGGCATCCACACTTTGAAAAGGAAAAAAAAAACCAGGCAGGCACCATCCGGGCTGCCATCTTGACCTATTTTTGACCCTATGTATTTCCTGTAGACACACCTGAATTGATACTGGCTTTCCTGGCCTGGAAATCCTGCAAACACATCATCAAGGATATTATTAAACATAGTTGAGACAGAACACTGGGCCATTCCCTTGGCCAAATCAGAAATCTGAAAATGGACTTCCCAAGTTGGCTTCATTACAGAAGGTGTAAACAGGGGTAGCCATCGATTGAACTGACCTTTCCACAATGTTTCAGGAAACAGAAAGATAGAGCAATTGGACTACACCATGACTTGGAAGTAACTGAATGTAGAAACATAGACAATAAATGTGTATATGTATATAGATACATAATAGGTATATAGATAAGTAAACAATAATTAAATGTATGGCAGAAATGATATAAAATGTATGTGGAGATCACTAAGAGTTTGCAATCTCTAATATGAAAATGAAATTTTATGTTATTTTATGTATTTTCTTTTTTCTTTTTTCATGTCTTTTATGTTTTTCTATGTTGTTTCAATTTTGTTTTTAAATAATAAAATCTATTTTTAAAAATGGACTACACTATCCAAAACAAAGCCCTGAGAAAGACCACAAAAATTTCTGTCATGAAAAGTGTGGAAACCAAATATAACCACTTCCCATATCTTTGCCCCAACCTGTTTCATGATAGATGACACAGATACAACTATAGACCGATGTATTCAAAAACCTAAATATTAAAGGGTATAGCTTTCCTTTAACCTATAGGACATCAAGGAGTAATGAAGGAAAAAATTGAAAATAATTTTATCAACACTAAGCTAGATTTATGCTTAGTTATGGCCAGTGTAGTCAATGAGATATAGGTTCATCTTGACTATATATATGGTGGATTTCCATTGTTCTGCCTAAGAATCACTGGATTCCATTCGCATTTGATTAAGCTATTATTTCTCCCATTATTATCAGTTCATATGCATTAATTTATGAAATTAGGGTTCCAGTTTTCAAAAAAAAAAAGAAAAGAAAAGGTATAATGCTTGGAAATAAAGCTTTGGGATTCCAGAATTATTACTAAACAGAGTTACACGACTGGCATACCTCTTGTTATTGACAACTTCTAATTGTTACAATCCCAGAACATATCGATACAAACAGCTGGAATACCCCTAGGTTGCCCATCCTGTTATATTCAGTTGCATGATCTTCACTCTATATCAAACATTCTGGCACTGCAGGGATAACTATCCCATAATAACCCATGACCTATTCTGAGATCAATTTTCATAGCATTTTGATGATAAAGTCACTAAGATATGCTGAAGTCTTGATTCCTCAAGGACAGCACCTTTGGTAGTCACTAAATATTATCTTGTCAATATTATCTAGAATCTCCTTGCAGGTTCTAATACAATTTGGAATTTCTGTTCCTTCTGAGATTCTGGTAGGAACTGCTCTATTTCTACCAAAACTATCTTGCGTTTTGTCCAGTGCCTTGTATTCTTTTACATTTTATTTTAAGAGGAAATGATGACCATGATCTGGACAGCTCCAATTTTATGTTCTCCAATACTTGATGTTTGTATTTTAATGTTTAATTTTTAAAAAAGGGGGGGAGATAAACATTCATTTTTTAAAAAGTAAAGTGTGTTTTTTAAATAATCTCTTTTATGTCTCAAAAAGAAAGGTTGAATCCTTCTTACTATGTAGACAGGAAGAGGCACTATTTAAATGATTTCCATTATTTTTACATATTTTTTATCACCAGAAAGGCAATACTGATTATCAAAGTCCTACTTCTCCTATATACCGTATTTTTCAGTGTATAAGATGCACCTTTTCTCTCCTAAAAGAGGCTGAAAATTAGGGTGTGTCTTATACTCTGAAAGTAGCCCCACCCCCACCATTTTTACCCTCCATGCCTACCTGTTCCTTAGAAGATTAGCTGCATGATGCAAACAGCCTTTCAGCTCCAAAGGGGCCTCACAACAGCTGATTGGGGCTATTAGATCCACCCAACCATCAGCTGCTGCTCATGCTGAATCAGGC
>JANHFQ010005666.1:43193-55719 GCA_032468035.1 Aparallactus werneri | reverse complement strand
ACGGGAGCTCACTCCGTTACGCAGCACTCGGGATTCAAACCACCAAACTGCCGACCTTTCTGATCGACAAGCTCAGCATCTTACCCACTGAGCCACTGCGTCCCTTTCACTAGACTAGATGTACCCAATTACTGCAACCATTCTTCATATGTTTTAGCCTCCAGTCCCCTAATCATCTTTGTTGCTCTTCTCTGCACTCTTTCCAGAGTCTTATTTCCAGACTCCAGAAATGACTTATTTGAGT
This sequence comes from Aparallactus werneri, assembly GCA_032468035.1. NCBI lineage: Eukaryota > Metazoa > Chordata > Lepidosauria > Squamata > Lamprophiidae > Aparallactus > Aparallactus werneri. Next base: position 55,475 of record JANHFQ010005666.1, on the reverse strand, counting down.
AAATGCAACTTAGAGGGGGCACCTGAAAAAAAAAGTTGGAGGACTGGTGCAGTAAATGGCCAGACAACTTCATAAGAGATGTTGGAGGTTTACTAGCTCAAACAGTGGAGCTGACAAGGGTAATAACTCTACGTATTGTCTGAACAAGAATCAAATAAGGAACAATTAATGAAAGTTAATGAAAGCAACAGCCAGAAACAAATAATATAGTAAATATTCTGTACTGCTGGAACTTAGAACAGCTCTGATGCCCTCAGAGAAAAAACTGGTTCTTTTAAGTTTTCAGGGAAAGAAAAATAGGCTTGGCTGAAGAAGCTCCAGGATAATGTATCCCTGAAAGACGGAGGAGATGCAACGGTATTTTATAAGAAGATAAGGAGAAGAACTATGGAACAAATATTTCTGATAACTCATGCCAAAAGCATGGGTTAGGAATATAACAGAATAATTTCTAGATACATAAAATCTACTATCAATTATCAATTCTAAGTAATAGATGTAGTATCAGTGATACTGCCAGAGCAGATATATTATTAGCACTGTAGATTTAGATGATCTATGAAGGATACTCAACCAGGGGGTTCAGTTACTGTTTTTATTCAACTTTTTGGCCATAGTAGAAAATTGGGAAACAACAGAAGAATGGTGCAGGTAAAAGACTAAAACTATTCAAATGATGTTAGTGGAAGATAATTGACTTCAGGGCTGTGATCTGAAGAATCTCTGATGTGGTGGAATCTCTAGCTAGAGTGGGGAGGTATGAAGAGGGTGTTGAGCTTAGAGTCCTTGCATTGCAGAAAGCATCAGCTTGGCAGACTTTACCTGACTGTTCCCAAGAGAATGCAGTCAGCCTGGTGAGATTCTTGTAAATGAACATTGCAACAATAAAGTGATAACTTTTGATCATCTCACGTTCTGCTTCTGGTTCCTTGTGCCTGACACCTGATGGACTGCTGGCATAAAATGAATTGCATTTCACAGGACTGATAAAAATAGATTTGGCTTAATCAAAAGGGCATTAAACTGAATTCTGTGGTGTTGTGAAAAAGAAAATAGTGATGTAAGGAACTTGGATAAAGCTTTGCACTCTATAGAGGAAAGTGGATGTGCTTTTTTAAATATGACCTACTTAAGTCAATAAAAAAAATCAGGAATAACATTGGCTCACAAGCTTCACACCTTAGTTTCTGTATGTTCAGAATACAAGAAGTAAGCAGGATGAACTTGAACTCTTGAGTACAGGAAAGTAAATATGATTTCATAGCAATGAAAGTGCTTGTGGGACATAGCAGTTGGCAGATACAGCCATTAAAAAGAACAAAAGTGATGGAAAGGGAAGTGAAATTGCACTGTGCATTAAAAATATCTGTGCTTCCCAAAAAAATCAATGAATGAACTTTCAAAAATGTATAAATTATTGTACATGTACTTTACTGAATAAATTACAATGTAGTTGTTATTGACTATTGCTTACACAACCAGGATGAAGGATGCTTTCCAAACTACGGTAAATCTTTCAAGGAGTCATGAAGCAGTAGTGATGGGGAATTTTGATTACCCTGATAAATATTAGAAGGAAAATCTACCACATACAGATCTTCTAGATCTAGAAAATTCATTATACCAAAATTTATAGTCTGTCCACTGTTCCAATTCCTGACATGTCCTGTAACTTCCTTCTACATAACTCAAGCTTAACTGTATTTTATTCGTTAGGGAAGATTTAACTGAAGAAAAGTTGCATGAACATTAATAATAATAATACTTAGACTTATATACCGCTTCACAGGGTTTTCCAGCACTCTCTAAGCGGTTTATAGAGTCAGTATATTACCCCCAACAATCTGGGTCCTCAATATTACAGAATATTGTAAATAACACTGGAATGTTCAAACTTAAAAAAACTGAAGCCAAATATAATTTGATCAGGAAAGCCCCAAGAAGCCCAATTCCACTATGGCAAAAAAAAAAGGAGGGGGGAGGAAATCCAGGTAAAACCAATGACAAATTTAGCACTGATCTGCCGTAGTTACATGCAGAAGGTAGAGAGTGACAAGTGAAGACCTTTTGAATTATAGAGAAGGTGCTTAAAAAGCCAGAATGCAGAATCAGTTGAGTTTAACAAAGGAGCGGAAAAACAACCAAAATACCTTTGGGTTCAAAATTTTATGGAAGAGGAGGGGAAATGAGCAGTATACCAGCTGCTTAGTGAAAATGGTAAATGCTAAAAGAAAGAAAGAGTGGAACTGCTCAACTCCTTGCTTGCTTTTTTTAGAAGAGTTTATGCAATTGTAAAATTGTAAAAATCAGGAAGGCCAGAACCTTAGTTTGAGACTGACAGAAACCTTCTGTTTCCTTTGGGTTTAAATCTCCAGGGCCCAATTAACTAATTTATTAATTGAGAGGGAGTAAGAAACCTGCCAAACTTTTATGTATGTTATTCTTTGAGTAATTCTGGAGAACAGTATCAGGGGACTAGGAAAAGACAAATATTATCTGTATCTTGAAAGGAAAATCTAAGAAACTATACACCCGGCATTAAAAACCAGAAGTCAGTTTGTATAATCAAGACAAAATCCTATGCGGCTGACATCTATTTTTTTTTGGTTAGTTATTGAAATGCTATAGATGTAATACATTTAGATTTCAGTTTGACAAAGCATCTTATGACTTTCTGTTTAGTAAGCTAATTAATTTGACATGATGTGTCATAATAGTTAATTGGATACATGCCAGCTCAAAATTCATAGTGCTTAATTTTTTTCTTTGTCTTTTATATGGTAGTATCATAGCTATATAGTCTACATAGAATATTAAATAATATTATGTAATACATTACCAAGTATGATGGGTCAGCATTCAGGTTTAGACTCCAAAAGATGCTTTGAGCATGTAGGAGCAGGGATGTTTGCCAGGAAACTAAGTGGCTCGAGCTGATTATACACATGCCACATGATGCTGGGAAACGATGAGGTCACTTTAACGTGTTTCAGGTAATCAGGTATTTGTGGGTGAATATGGGAAGCACTTTTGCCATGTTTTACTTTTGAATCAGTTTATATTCAAGTATGCACAGAGAGGAGCTTTTCTCCCATCTTTTTAGCTCAAAGGAGATACATCCCATAATGGCTCTTAAGAGTAGTGTTGCAAAAACTCTTGGTGTTATTTGTGATAAAATGGACAGCCCAGGAGGAAAAAAAATGCCTACCAATAGGTTAGGTTGGTGAGGTAGAAAACATCTCAGCACTCTCACTTTGCAGGGTTAAGGAACAACAGATCTGTTCTCTTGAGAAATCAGATATTCCTTCCCATCAAATTATTTTCATAAGTACACTTATGAAAACAGGGAAACAGAGCTAAATTTGTTTATTAATGTCCACCTAATTTCTCAGTCTTCTGTAGTTCAGAAATATGGGCCCTGTTAATTACGTATTACTAATTACAATGTTGTATTATTTTGATGCTGAATCATCTGATTACCAGATTACGATAGTGCAGTCAGAATCCTAAAAGCGGTTGAATATACTGTAGGTTAATTAGTTGTTAGTATTCCTGACCTGGTTTAATCATTGTCTAGAGGTTTTGCAAAAAAACCCCAACAACAACCCTGGGATGGCATGAAGATAAGGAGCTTTCTGATGGAGCCAAGATTAGAATTTCAAAACAGCCCTGTTTAGTCAATTCCCTAGATAACTTGCATTTCTTTCTACTTATCATTTAACATCATGTATCACAATGAAATGCCACCATTGATTCATATTGAAGAGTAGGAGGGTTATGATTAGTTTTTATTCTTGGATTCTAGTCCACATTTAATATTGTGGTGCAGTGAGAAAAAGCAACATTCTGTCAAATAAATAGGCTGCAGTTACTGAGTGTAAAATATGCATGTGTGAGCTCATCATTTTTTAATGAAATGAAGAAAGAGAAGCATATTTTTGTCACTATTACAAAATCTGAATCAATGAAGAGGTATTTTGTTTGTCACTAAATAGATGGAATTTATCACCTCACCTAAAAATGGCAGTAACAACATTTTTTTTGGTTCAGGAAGGAACTAATTATAATTCTAGTGATATATTGCTGTTATTGCAAGTTTCATTTGGGGACTAAATAAGCTTATATACCTCAGTAGATTTGCAATAATTAGTGTAATATATTTGACAATATTTTCATGCCTTAAAGCAAGCATGAGGTGTGTTGAGAGGCAGTATGTTGCAGCTTCAGGAATATAGCTAGTGAATAAACTTTCTGGAACTTTTTTCTATTGGAAAAATTCAGTTAAGCAAGATTGATTTATTGATTATTTATTTATTTTACAAATAAGGCTGCCCAACTTCATAACTACGGTAAGTATCAGATTTGGGGCAGCAGACTTGTTAGTGGGCGTTGGTGTTCTGACCCCACAATAGTATGTTCAAGAATAGTTCCACCTTTTCTTTGTTATCTTTTAGCATTTTGCTGTTTTGATTGAGCAGCTGGTATCCTGTTTCCTTTCTCTCCTTATTTTAAACATAAACATTTGAATATAAGAGAGCATATTTGGTATAGCAGTTAAATTGCTGGCCTCAAAACGAGGAGATGTGGTGAGTTCTATGTCTCCTTTAGGCATGAAACCAACTGGGTGAGTGACTCAGCCCAAGCCAACTCAGAGGGTTGCTGTTGTGAGAAAAATAGGAGGCAGGTATACCAGGTATGTTGAGTTGACCAAAATATAATGACAGCAACATCAACTATGTTTCTGGATAAGAAAAGGGAAACTAGTTGATTTATTACCTTTGTTGTGAGAAAATCAATCACTGGTGATCATTTTGCCTTCATTTTTAACTGCTTCTTTAAAATGATTGTAATTTTACTTCTCTTTGCACAGATGGAAGCTGGAGCAGAAGTGCTTGTCAGTCTGGAAAGCCTTTGGAAGAGGGCAATTTGAGGTCATCAGATAGTGTCCAACTCCAGCTGCTAGAAGGATTGCACTCTATCCACTCTTGTCAAGCTGCTTGTTGTCAAACCCCAGCCTGTGATGCATTTTGGCTCATGGGGACTCTCTGCATCCAGGTGAACTGTACCAAGTCTCACAAGTGTCAGGAGATCAGAACTGACATGGGGGACCCCATCATGGTCTTTGTAACAAAATCTGTTCTTGATGTAGATTCCAAACCTGCCAAAGAGAGGCAAGCCCATGTTCCCAAGTGGTTGAACTGGAGGGAGAGTCATCAGAGTAAATCAAGGATACAGAGGTCCTTCAAAGAGCTGCCTACTCACGCATTGCATTTAGGAAATGTCAGGGGGAAATCTCTAAAGCGAGACCTGGACTCCAGTATTGGAAGCTCTATAAACCATCCAGCTCCATCAGAAGCCTTGGATAGAATACCTACTCACAAGGATCTTACAGAACCACAGTCTTCAAGACCGGAAACAAACCTTTCAGGAAACAATACTAAAGTAGAAAAAACCCTCCTGCCAAATAATAAGGATTCAAAAGAACTGAAACCCCAAATCTCATCTTCTTCCAACATTGACAACATGAACAGAGAGCATGACCTTGGTGGGAGTGGCTCCTTGGGGGTAAGTGAATCCCTGGAATGGCAGTAATGCTACTTAATCCAATGGCAGTGCAGAACTTCTATGACCTTGTTCTCTTGTTGTCTTTCTACCTTGACAGTTACCCAACTAGTTCACTTGTCTTTAAACAATCAATCCATATTCTGTTGATCTATATATGTATAGGGGATTGTTTGCTTTCAATAGTAGACTTTTAGAGTAGCATCTGTATTCTTTTAACCTGACAAAACTGGGTAAATCATACTTATCTCTCTCTAAGCAAACCCTGAAGTAGGGAAGGCTGTCCTGGTTTGACCCAATGCCTCTCTAAAGTTAAAGCTGACCCTAACCCAGACCCTTGGCTACACATTTGCCAGGTTTGTTTTCAACTCTAGGGTAAAGAGAAAGTGTGGATTAATTTGCAGCCATCAGAATGCCCTCCATATCCCTCTGCAGTTGCAAAGTTGACAATAAATCTTGTTGCTTATCAACATGTAAATCAACACAGCAAAAATAGCAAACAGAACTATTAAAAGCTATAAATATGTTTCCATTTGTTTAGCATATTGCTTCAAATGTTGCAGATAGTTATTACTGAAACAGATTGTGTCAAAATACAGCATTTTATTGTAAATTGTGTGTGCAGTACTCTTCCATTGTATTGGTGTTTAACCATTCAATTTCTATAGTAAAGCTTTCACTAAAAGTTTCCTGAATTGGGAAATAAAATTACTTATTTGTCAACTTGTATGGCCTCAATCACAGGATGACTCTAGGTGGCTTATATCATAGCATTAAAACATCAGATCAGTAGCAGCCAGCAACAGACAAAATGAAAACAGTCCACAGCATATTGGGGAGAATATTCAAAGACATTCTTACCTAAAAATTCCCTTTGAGGAGCAGACACTCCTTCCTATCCCAGGGCATGACAAAAAAGCAAGGTTTCTGCAACTACAAAGAAGCCCAATAGGATCAGAATCATATCCTGCTTAACTTAACCTATTGCAAAAAGAATATAACTCTTGAAATCTGATCTTCCCATATAACTGGTGCAGTATTTACAGGCCTTGGTCACCTTGCAGCTGTGACAAGAGAACTGCTAAACCTGTGGAACAGGATATAGACTTGAGCCAAAGGATATTCCGGGAAATTTGGAAATGGCCCATTTATATGGGAAACAACCACATGGCTTTGCTTTGTCTTAGTTGTCCTTGCTATGCTATCTCTCTGCTGCCCCTTGACTTTTTAGTCACCTAGGAGTTGTTCAGCTTTTCTGTCTTAGCAAAGCCTTAACAACATGTCCTTTAAATTATAAACATCTGGCCTCTCACAAGAGTTTGTTACTTTGGTATGACAGAAAGATAACACTATGTTCCCTGTGCTGAATCCTTCCTGACCTGAGCAGTAAATACACATTTCAGCTGAGTTCAATTGAAGCATACTGCATCCTTTTTTTAAACTGCATCCTGAATTGTCACTTTTCTCTCGACATTCTGATAATGACATTTTGCTGCAATTCCAGCCCATGTTCATAAGATACTCTGCCAAAGCCTCATTTATGCCTTTTTAATAGCAAATTTCTATCACATTCCAAATTACCAAATGCTGTGCTTTGAAGGAATGTAAGGTTTTCAGAAGTAAAAGCCTTTATAATGTGAAAATGTGGAATTCAGCCTTTCTTTTCCTTATGTAAGATTCTGTTGTGAATGTGATCCTGACTTTTTAAGTGTCTCGCAAGGTTGCTGTTTTGCTTCTCAGGGTAATTTAAAAGTGTGGCCTTATAGCACAACATTGTGCTATTTTTATGTTCTAAGAAAAGTTCTCCAATTCATTGCTCCAATGCGCCTGGAAAAAAGTGTCTTGTGCAGTTAATTAGATCTGTTGCCAGGAGAGAGCATTTTCAAAAGTGATTGAAGGATTATAAAAACCTTTCTGTTCCTGCTTTTCCTCATTGTACTTTACACTGCTGCTATAGAAGCTGCTAGTCTGAAACTGAGCATCTTATAACTGTAGGAATGGTAGGAAAAGAAATGTAATTCTGAAGAATGGGGGAGAAGAAAATAATATGTATATTTTTAAAAACCAATGATATACATATAATAGTAATGGTTTCTTGAGAGCAAGTTTGGTATACTGGAGTCAGGCTAGAAACCTGATGAGTTCTGTACATTTGTTTGAGGTGGGAGGCAAAGGGGTTACATTTTGCCGTATAGTGGAAAACTGAATTTTGAGAGATGCAAAAATAAAATTTCCTTGCAAAAGAAACATTTGAGAATGTTTCTTGCCATGTAGTATAAGATATAAATTTAGAGTGCAGATTCTGTAGATATCAACTTCCTGTTCTACACTGCTATGTTTAAATATATTGTTCTTGCAGTTTAATTATAAAAAAAAATAAGTACCTAACAGGATTAATAACATAACTCCAAATGTCAGAATGTGAGCTTGAACTTGACAGCAGACTGATTCAACAAGAGAAATGTGAAGCATAGCTTGCTGATCAAAGTCACTGCTGTTTCACTGCAGAAGGACTGCAGAAACAACCTATTAAAATGCTATGGTTGCTAAGATAGAAAAATAGTAGCTTTAGCTTTATTCCCAGCATTTATTACAGTAGTCGCTTCTACTCTTCACCAACTAGGTTTTTCTGACTCCATATTGTGGAACAAGAAAAACATGTGTATTTTATCCTATGTTTTCCTTTTCTATTTTCCAAAAGCCATATTTACACTGCATTTGTCTTTTTCTAGATACGTTAGAATGTGCATTAAACCTCTGATAATACGACAAATGACAGGGAACACTGTTAATCCAATAAATATGCTGAGAAATTAATATGAAGGGAATTGAGTTTTACCAGTAATGAAATACAGCAATATGAGAGCTAGAAAAATACATTTCCTAGAAAATAAACTCTTATAAAAAGTAATATTTCCATTTATTGTATATGAACTCTGCCTGTAACTTTGTCAGTACAGTGGTACAACTGCTTTGAAACTCACTGAATTTGGTACTCGATGAAATTTTTTTGTCTTAGTACTTATTATTTGCTACTCAGTGAACAAGCCAGAATTTGTTGGTGTTAGCTGTCTTGTGCTTCACTACATTATTCCTTATGAGAAAAATTGTTTAGTACTCATCATTTTTAATACTCATTGCACCTCCCAGAACTAATTAATGATGAGTACCAAGATACCACTGTATCTAAATCAAAGCTGGATAAAACACCCTTTTATTTTGGTTCAGAAGTTGCTCAGTTTCTTAAATAATATTGATATAGCTTTCAACCCCAAAACCATTTAGAAGGTTTTTATATCAAACACCTAAAATGTACTATAATTTCTGATTTCTCTAAGGGACTGATGGGTAGAACAGATAGGAGAAATCAATAGCATCTTAAGAGAAGTTAGAAACCATTTTTGCTCCAACTAATCAGGCAAATCTGTATTAAAGCTAGTGGTAAATATTATGACCACAATTTCTGTTGCTAAGCAAGACATTTGTTAAGTGAATTTTGCCCCATTTTGCAACCTTTCTTCTCACAGTTGTTAAGTGAATCACTACAGTAGTTAGGTTAGTACACAATTATTAATTGAATCTGGCTTCCGCATTGATTTTACTTGTCAGAAGTTCACAAAAGGGCATCACATGACCTCAGGACACTGCAACCGTCATAAATGTCACTAATTTTGTTAGCCAGGCCACCAAAGTGTTAAAAGTTCATATTATAAGAACTGTGCATAGCTGGGCCTCACAGGTGGTCTGTTACCAAGACAATTATCAGACATGTGTTAGGATGTTTACAGTTAATACATTCCTACAGTCAGGGGTTTCTGTTTCCACAGAAAATCTCCACCCTTCCTCTTCTACTGGTTTTTACCTGGAGCAGACGTGCTTATTTTACTCTGATCAAAATGTAGCTGGTTCTTGTTTTATTTTATTTTTACAGTAAAGATGTTTGTTTCTTAGCATATGCCTGTGTGTTTTATTTTGTTTGCAATGAATCATGAAGATCTTGGCCTCTTACAAAAATCTCAACAATAAATATGAACCAGTTGCCAAGCATCTGAATTTTGATCACATGAATATTGGGATGCTGCAATGGTTGTAAGTGTGAAAAACAATCATAAGTCACTTTTTTCAGTGCCATTGTCACTTTGAATGGTCACTAAGTGAACTGTTATAAGTTGAGGACTACCTGGATTATAGATTGGAATAACTCATATCGGATTCTGGCAGTTCTAACTGCTAGCAGGTTTCAAGTGCTATTTTTTAAACTTTACAATCTGCAACTGAATGTCTGTTTTGTGCTCAGTGTTTTGGTTCTAATTGGTAGTACCTTTGTAGCAAATCTCCTTTTCTTGCTGTCTCAAGCTCTTTCATAGGAGACAGACACAGGCAACCATAGGGCCAGAATTTTATCTTTTAACTCTCTTCCCAAATCACACATTTAATAATAAAAATAACTTATTTCTACCGCAATAACGTATGCTGCATTTTCCCTTATAAACATGGTCCAGATTATAGATGTTTCTTGGTACTTCAGTTTAAGAATTTGATTGATGCTATATAAAAAGGATCAAGAAAATATGCAATTATACAGATAAGCCCAGTTAAAACTGAAATGTCCGGTTCTTGCTGCTCTAGGCAAGCTGTTGGAATGGGGAAGATCTGTGAAAGAATTTCCTGATGAAAGAAAGGAAATTGTTTCCATCTGTTCCTTAGATTTGTTTACACCAGTTTGATCAGTTTCTGAGTAAAGGAATATTATATATTACTAAAACAAACCCCTCACTCACATTCTTGGCCATGAAAATGGAAATCCTGCTTGCAAGCAAAATAAATGTTAACTAAATAGAAAATAAAATTTTATTTGTCATGTTTTTTTAATTTTTAAAATATACATTCATATTATGTGTGAACAGTGTGAAAACTAAGCGTCATTCATATTAATCCACTTTACCACAATATTAGTGTTCTTTGTCACCTTTATCCACTTTACCCATTCACCACTAAAATTAGTCTTTTGAAGGTCTTTTCTTTTCAAGATCGTTTCTTTGGGGATAGCTCTTAGGTAAAAATCAAGCTTAATCTCATCTAGTCACACACTGTTCCTCTACTCGCTCCTGCGCTGTCTTGGTTGCTTCGGCTGCCCCAGCTGTTTCATGCCTTTGGGTTAAGTAGGTTTTCCCTGGGTCAAGCAAGAGAGTTGCAGCTCTCTGCGATCTCCAGGGTGTCCCTCTGTCCTTCGCCCCCCGTACAGGGAGGCTTTGGCTCTGTTCTGAGCCCTCCAATGGGGAGAGTTCAGCATGGGATGACAGAGCTGCGATCCTTGCCTCTGATATCACTGCGACCGGAACCGGAAGTCTCATTTGTCATGTTTTAGATAGCTAGCATAATCTCAATACTTCTGCTATCCCAACATCAAACATCATCATCCTAGTGATCCCCATCCTCTAAAATAATGTTTCTGAAACTTTTTTTCCTATGACCCCCATCAGGGCCTGGATACGGATGTGGAACATAATTGGTGCATTTTCTCACATCAGCAATGTAGTATTTGCAATCTGATACACTTAGCTTCCTTTAAGAATCCTAGGACCTCAGTTGAGAACTGGTGTGCTGTATGGCACCTCAATTTTACGCAACTCACCTGTTGTGTAACAATCAACAATCAGTTGGCCCAATTCTATTTCTTGAAATATGTTGCAACTATGATACTTAATATATTCCCAATTGGAATATCCGCTATTAGGCTGGCTGGCAGGTCTTCTAAATAGGATTTCTCAATAGTGATCCTCAGTTTTATAACTCTGTCCTTGAAAAGATACTGTATGTACTGTATACCATATGTTTAAATAATAAGTATTTCTATCTAGTACAAAAGTATAAATATTTCTATAATTCTAATTATAGTCCTAACAAATAAAATTCAAATTCTATTACAATTCCTACAACATGTTATTATAGCTGTACTGTATGCTTACTTTAATTTAATATTAATGTTTTTAGAAATCTGATTTATAAACAACAACAAAACATTAATTAACTAAGCAATATTTAAGAATAATTTTACTGCCTAATGGCAGTATTTATCTCTGTAATTCATGAATGGGGTATAATTTCTGGGCAGCAGAACTGAGGAAATCCTCTAAAATAACAATTGAGAATTAAGTTACTTACTATTAAGAATTGAGAACTGTTATTTATTACAAATTGTAATTGATATTTATTCTCACAAACTCTCTGTCTCTCACATATAAATTCTAGGCCCCTACAGGAGTTTCTACACCATATCCCTCTTCAGCAACCATCTTCCCCAGTCCTGCTGGGAACTCTGAGAAAACCAGACCATCCAACAATGTTTCCATCCAGACCTTCTCTTTAGAAAAAGCCATCCCAACTTCTAACAGTCTTCTGGGAAAGGATTTGGGGAAGGTGCCACAAGTTATCCCTGTTCCCACTGGCATTCCCATCAATGGTAGTGTTACTTCAGTTCTGACAGATCCTGCTATGGTACCTAGTACTCCTGCCCCAACACCAGGTAAGAGCAAACTTCTGTCTTCAAATGTTCTCAACCAGGCTCCAAATTCTGGATTCGCTTAACATTGGTATTAACATTGGAAGATAATTTTGATATGGCCTATGGACTAACCAGGAAGGGACGCAGTGGCTCAGTGGGTAAGACGCTGAGCTTGTCGATCAGAAAGGTCGGCAGTTTGGTGGTTCGAATCCTGA
>JANHFQ010005665.1:41377-55392 GCA_032468035.1 Aparallactus werneri | reverse complement strand
GCAGCCTTTCAGCCCCACAGGGGCGCTCACAACAGCTGATTGGGGGTATTAGATCCATCTCCATCAGCTACTGCTCATGCTGAATCAGGCTGGCTGAAACTGAATCTGAAGCAGATTTTTTCCCTTTGTCTCTGTGCTGAAGCCTATTTCAGTTTCAGCCAGCCTGATTCAGCAACTGATTGGCGGGTGGATCGAAGTACCCTCAATCAGCTATTGTGTGCTGTTGGGGAGGAAAACAAGGGGAGGAATCTGCCAGCTGGGAGAGCTGGCAGAGGCAGATTTCCCCCACCCTTGTTTTCCTCCCCCAAAGCTGGGTGCGTCTTATACTTCAGAGCGTCTTATACTCCGAATAATACAGTATATCACATTTCTGACCGCCATTCACTGACATGCAGAACCGTGTCACTTTTCCAATTCCCAACATGGAATATTATTCCTTCACCAGGGGATGACCAGCTACCCACTCTTCAATCAGAGACCAACGTCGTGGCTCCTGAGAGAGAAGAGCTTGAAGCTAAGGAAGCGTTCATTGCTTTTGCTAGGGTGTTCAGCGGTGTTGTGAAAAAGGGGCAGAAGCTCTTTGTCCTTGGACCAAAATATGACCCCGCAGAGTCGCTGCACAAGGTAAGCTGCTGAGAGATGATGTATATATGCCTTAACCTCACCTATTAGGATGAACTCCACTTTTTCCTACCTTTTGAAGTGGCTGAACATTAAAGCAGGAATCCATGCTATGTGTGATGACTTGGATCTACAACAGAAATGTACTGTTCTTTCTGGGGGTCACCCAGGGGAGGGTTTCAGCAGGTTCGGCCCGGTTCGGGAGAACTGTTTGTTGGATTTTGTGCAGTTCGGAGAACCAGTAAATTTGCACTGGCTGGTTTTTGGTGGGGAAAATGTGGGAGGGGGGCTGCTGGTCCTCCCACCCACCCACAGTCTGTAGCTACCTTTATTCATTGTGTTTGCAGCACAGCTGAGCTGGTTTTCCACCTAGGCTGGGGCTTCTGCAGGAAGTTTGTTTTTTAAAGAAACACACTTTCTGCAGAAGCCTCTAGGTGGAAAAACAGCTAGGCATGCTGCCCCGCCCATTTGCTGTGCTGCAAACAGAGCGAATAAAGGTAGCTATGGCGTGCAGGCGAGTGGGAGGGCCCAAACATTTTTTTTTTTAATTTTTTTTTTAAAATAATTTTTTTAAAATCAACCACCTAATCACGGCCATTAAGCCATGCCCACTAAGCCACACCCACAGAACCGGGTGGTAAAAAAAATTGAAACCCACCCCTGGGGTCACCCTACACCCTACAAAAAGTAGATGAAGTCAGGGGTGGGCTTCAAAAATTTCAGCAACCGGTTCTCTGCCCGGTTGCTGGGTGGGCATGAGCATGGCGGGAAGGACTCCCTGGAAAAGAGCCTAATGCTGGGAAAGATGGAGGGCAAAAGAAGAAGGGGACAACAGAGAATGAAGTGGCTGGATGGAGTCACTGAAGCAGTCGGTGCGAGTTTAAATGGACTCCGAGGGATGGTAAAGGACAGGAATGCCTGGAGGAACGTTGTCCATGGGGTCGCGATGGGACGGACATGACTTCGCAACTAACAACAAAAAATCGTTTCTGGAAATGGAAAAAATAAATGGAACAAACCCTTTACCTAAAAACTAAAATCTATCCAATGTTCTTGAGCATAAACAAAAGCATTGTCACCAATTTGAAAAATAATCTTAATTTTTCTCAGGCAAATAGCATGGAAAAAACCACACTAAAAATTATAGAATGCATACAGTATATCTAATATTACTTCTGTCTCTATACTACATTGCAAAATATGCCATAAATATTTATGAAATTTGAAAATTCTTGCTTTATAATATCCACATAATTTGGTATGTTCCTCATATTCTGATTCTCAAATTTTCCAATCATAAAAAAATGGGGAGACTTGAAAAGAAATCTATAAGCATTATAAATTTCTGTAGTTAAAGGGCAAGATTAGTATTAGTAAGTAACATAAATCTACATAGTATGTATGGATATTTATTCTGAATGTACTTTTGACAATAAAAGTTCTTATTACACATGCTATCTGAAGAGATTCCAAAGTAGCTCTAAATAACTTTTCCCAGATAGTTTTTAATACCATGATATTCCACTATAGAGGGCGATACACTGCTATTTGGGTGGAAAGAGCTGCTGATTAGTTCATTAAATAAGTCCATTTCAAGCAGACTGCTGAGTTTTCAATCTGACTCAAAGAACATGTTGAATATGAAGAGTTCTTGAATAGCATATTTTCTTAAGGTCCAATTAACATTAGAAATATCATTATGAGGTATATGAATGAAATCTAAATCTATAGTTTGGACATCCTGTAATTTCTAATTCTTATAATCAAGTAGTTCCTTCAAATATAAATCTTTGGGTAGAAGGTATGGGGAAATCAGGTAAATTCTGCTGCTTTAGCTGAAAACATATATTATTTCCCCTGCAAACTAGTAAATATGATCGCAGAAACGTTCTACTATGTGAGTAAACCTTAGGAATGAATATCTTTTTAACAAGTCTGACTTTCAAATTCCTCAGGAATCATACCTTTCTTGCCTGCATTAATGCCTAAGGTTCTGCATTGGATGAACTCTGCAGCCTATATTCCTGAGGAATGAGACAGTTCATGAATTATCAGCAACATAAAAATATAAGCTAGATAAACAGGTACATCAGCATTCTTTTTTTTTCTTTTTCTTCTTGTTCTTGTTCTTCTTCTTTTTTTGGAAGATACCAAGCCAGCCAAAACTTCTTATAAAGTTATAAAGCCAGCCAGTCTTCTTATAAAATCTTTTAAGCCTAACAAATGATACATTTTTAAAATTATAATTTTAAACTTGAAAGCTAAATGTTGAAAGTAGGGCTTCTGGTTTTCATTTAAACTGATATTTACTAGTAAACGCCTGCTGGAAAAAACAAGACTTACCGGTAAATATTAGTTTATTTCCCAAAGATATCAAGTTTTTTCACACTGTTCATAGATTCAGAACTCCAGCAGGCAGCTTTACACCAAACAATGCCTAAGACAAAAATGAGCTTTTCAGCTTTATTGATATTTGCCAAAAAAAGAGAGAGAGAAACATTACCCACCCTCCCCCAGGGTATATTGGTAGGCATTTAAAGGCTGAAAACAGGATCCAGAAGCCCTAATTCTAAACACTGGTTCAAGGGTGACATATTTTTAGTGCTAAGTTAACTTCTTATTCAATTAATCTTGAATGCACTATTAAGTGTTAGAGCAACTCTGTATACCTCAAGACACGATCTGATGCCTGGTTTGATTTGGATGCATCACAGCTCTGATGCTTCTCTTGAGCTTTGGCCAGTTTCTCTGCTGCAGCAATAGGACATCCGGAGAGGCTGCAATTACAGAAAGAAAATGTAATTGTCCCATCCAGAATAGCTTCACTGAGCTCTTTTTTTTTGTAAACATAAAGGAGAAGCTGGCTGAACAGGTAGGGGGAAGGAACTATGTCTTGATGCCCAGCATTCATCCTCTAGAATGCAAAAGTCTGCTTTTAAAATCACAGGGTCGCCATAAAAAATTAACTCCTGTTCCACTATAAATGACTAATTCTACTGATCTTGTGACCTACCAAGCCAGATAGAATCTCCAACTACATATTGTGACAGTCCAGGTGCTTAATTAGCATTGTTTCTGCCCTCCCACTGTTTTTACAAAAACAAAGCTTAATGAGCTGATGATTAGCCACCAAGAAGCTGGTGAGCTGCATTCAACTCGATAAGCCACAAATTATGCTTTAGTTTAGTGTTGTTGTAAATGTTCAGGAGAACATTGCTGCCAGGCAAACCAAATATAGACTTAAATATGCAATACTGTTGGCAGAATTTCCTACATATCTGCCAACCATATTGTCTACTGCTGCTGCTATTGTTGCTATTCTGAAAAAACAGAGAATATGGCTGTACTCCTTGCTTATTTGAAAGTGAGCAACACTGAATTCAGCAAGGTATACTTTCAGTGAAACTAGTTAGGAAAGATCTTTAAATAATCTTGTGCTGATTAGAATTTAAGAACAAAAAGTGTAGCAAAAGAAGGAAATAAAAATTCACTTGCTGTTGAAATTGACAGTAATTTTCTTGGGAGAATCCGGGCATCAATCCATAAGAACATAGCAGATAGAAAATGAAATGAAATATAAAGAAAAAAATTAGACAGTTAAACTAGAACACAAACACATAACTATCAAAAAAAATTTCAGAGTTTGAATTTGAATTAAATCAACTCCTAGTGTCTCTTCAGGATCATAAAATCAAAGAGTTTTAGGGAAACAACTGTACAATACAGTAGAGAATATTGCCTAAGCATAGCCTAGAAGTCCAAAAAGTGCAGTGTGTGGACTACACTGAGCCCACCAACATCATTTTATGCTCCACTGAACCAAACTTTGGTGGGACAAAAGTTGTCCTTCCCTCCATTTTAGCAAAAACTTTGTGATCATCAGGTAGCATTCATTCCTAAAGTAGTTCTTTATAAGCACCAGGACCAAAAGGCAAATAAACAAAAATAATACCAACCAGCATAGAGACTTCTAAGAATCCTGTATTCAGAATTGAATTCAGAATTCAAAACTTCTGAAAAGGACATCATTTTAAATCCTGAAACATTTTTGTGGTGTCATGACCCTGTCTGAAAACTAATTTTCAGATGACATGCAGGACCAAGGAAAAGGGAATCAGATACAAAGAGCCAGACCAAAAACAATAACAACAAAAAGCATCAGACTTCATTGCACCAGATTCAAGCTCAGTTAATTCAGACCCAGTCTCACAGCTCACAGGAAAGCTACTGCTAGAAAGTAGAAAAGTGGTGAAAACATGTATACACCAAGAAGAATCTGGCATAGCCAAATCTATCACAAATAGACTGATACAAATAAATCAGTCTGATCTGTAGAGTTGTAAGGGTGAAATCCTAGAGTCGGAAACGACTAGCACGTATGTGCAAGGGGAAACCTTTACCTTTTACCTTTAAGGGTGAAATAGGTCTCCATTTCAGCTCATCTGAACATACCGTATCTCCTATCTAGCTCCTAGCCATGCAGCCTTCTTGAAACACTGATTCCTGTCTGACATCATCTCCTTGGTGCTGGTGAGAATTTTTACTTCCTTGAGTGTACATAATAATTCCATCTATGACGGCCTGGTGAATTTACAACTTGAACTGTTTGCAAGGTACCTCTAGCTAGAATAATCGGATAACCCACGATATCAACATATCCATAATCATTCAACAGGGCAAACATTTTATAGCCTTATATAACTTCCCCTTGGCAACCAGTTTGGTATTTGATAAAAAAAAAACTTCCAAAAAAGTAAATGTTTTAGGATATAGGATATTAACCGAATGGGATTTACCTAAAGACTATCTCAGTGTTTCCTCACTAAAGTGTTGCATCTGTCAGTCTACTAAAAATGTAATGTGTTTTATACTACTTGCTTTATGAATTTCTTATTTATAAGCATTTTTCTTTGGAAATCCATACAAACCGTGATTGACAAGGTACCAGAATAGAAAAGGACTCTGTTCTACTTCTAATTACATATACCACCTTTTATTTTCTTCAATTATATTCTGTTTCAGGTTTCAGTCAGGCAATAAAAAAGAAGCTCCTTTTTTTTTTGCTCGCCACTAGTGTTAAAATCTTATATCCAAAAGGTCTTTGCCCATTATGGGTGTAAATTATGATATAATTTTTGTGAAACAATTGGTCACCATCAATTAGTATGCAATTCACCAGCAGCAAAAAAAGGAACAAGAGCCAAACAAGATTTCAGAAGAAAAGATTCACAGAAAAGTTGAGTCATGACTTCAACGTTTTTAATAAGCTTCAAAAAAAGAGAGCTTTTGTTGCAGCAACATAATTTTGTAGGAAAACCAAAATGCCTGTGAATATTGAAGTACAATATGGAGACTTAATCACAGATTAGGATTATATTATGTCAAAATATGGCTAGATTCTGCCTTCTACAGGATGGTATGGATAGTATCCTGAAGGACTTAGAAAGTCCAAGTGCATTCAATCACTTTTGAAATTTGGCTTAGTCCTGAATTAATTAACCATGTCTCAAAGTTATCATTGCCCAATCAAATATCAGACAGCAATTGATCTTAGCTTTTCAAGATAAGCCCCCAAACGTTTTGACGTTCCCCACCCCGCAGGGACCACAAACTGTGCTGTAACATTAAATCTGCCTGTTCAGGGAGCTGGATCTTACCTTCGATGAGAATTCCTGTTGCTATTTACGTGGCCCCGGCCTGTGCAGCCCGGTGTAGGACACTTAAGAACGTTTTCATGCATGGCAAGAACTTGACAAGAAGAAGAAGGAAAGGAAACAGCGGAATGTGGAAACAACAACAAGAAGAAAAAGATTTCAAGTCCAAGTTTATAGGAAGCTATTTTAGTACAAAGCAAGATTCATTAATGATCAGCATTTCTGAAAACAGACATGGGATAGGTAGCGCCAATCAAGCCTGGGAAGGGAAAAAGGGCTTGCAGTGTATTTATTAACACAGGATGATGTTAAAACATTCAGGGTTATGAAGGGAAGGAAACCTAAGGGTTAATGCGTCTCTGGTGTGACAGTTAAGCAAAAGACTGCATACACAAGCAGTGAGCAAAAGTACTGAGGAGCACAGTGGCCAGTTGGAGCCATTTTAAGAAATATATACGCAAGAATGAACTGATTTATGTACACAAAATAGGCATCCAGTATCTGGAGTCAGTATAGCATAACATGTAAGCCGATTCATCTCAGGGCAGCCAGAAGTGGGCAGGAAAGACGCTGGTTCTGAGGCCTACCACAGGCTTAGTATGCAGAACTATTGCTTCTTAAAAGTTCAGTGGCAGTTGGAATCCCATGGCTATCAGAACGATGGTTTTCTGCTGCCTTTACTTACTGGGGATGGAGCAGAAAAAGGAGAACCACACGGAACAAAGAAGGTGGCAAGAAAGAGTTTTGAAGAAGTATGGGCAAGTTGTGCACACCAGAGCCAGGAAGGTTGACTTATTATGCAAACAGGATTGTAATTCTCTATGGTCAAATAAATACTGGGCAATGGTTGCATTTGGGTGATGGAGGGGCCAAATTTATTGTTCATTTTCCTGGATCTCATATTCTCAGGATTCAAGATTGAAAGAGAGTGCACAGCTCAAAACATGTATGGTCTGACTCATGAAGGAAGAATAATTTTGAGGGGGTGGGAGTAGGGGATGCCTCTGAGTCAATCATGACTGCTTGTATTTACCTGGACTAGTCTGCAGATTTTTAGGCATTTTTTTTGGGAAGTGGTTTGCCCTTGCCTTTTACCTAGAGCCTGGAGAGAGGGACTGACCAAAGTCACCCAGGTAGCTTAATGCCTCAGGCAAGACTAGAACTCAGTCTTCCAGTTTTAGTCCAATGCCTTAACCCTACACTGAGCTGGGTCATAAATATAATTTACCCGAAATAAAAGCTTTACATGCTAAACCAGAAAGTCATCCATTGAGGGAGAGGTTTTTAAAGGGGGGAGAAGGAACAAAATGTGATGTGACATTACAACACAAGCTCTGCCCTTTATATACTTGAATGCAACATTGTGTTGCCAGTACAAAAGAGTAGAACTTGCATTGTGATGTCACAATGCACATTTCAGGAGTTTGATATCATCATGATTGGAAGTGGATGCCTATGTAAACCATCCCTTTTGCAACAAATGTCCTCCAGCTATGCTGAAACCCTAACCACCCTTAATTCCAGAATTGATCATGCTGGCTTGGAATCCTGAGAGTTACAGTCCCAACATATCTGGAAGGCACTGTGTCAAGGAGGTTGTACTAAATTATTTTGTGTTTTGTTTGTTTTCAGCATAATTGATGAAATTAGTCAGCGACCAGCTTGTATGCAACATGAAAAAATGCTTTGAATTCATATCACCATTACATGATGACTTATGCAAAATTATACTACATTTCAAAAACAAAAACCAATCTTGAAATCATGTTCAATGCTTACATGAAAGCCAAGGACATCAGAAATAGAACCTGTACATATTGATTTAAAGAATAGTCACAACCACCATAATTCATCACCATCACCACACCACTAGCAGTGTACTAAAGATGTGAAAGCTTCACTCTGGAATTCCTGCTATTCAAAGCTGTTCTTGAAACATGCTTTACAAGCCCAGCACTGCAGGAGTCAGGGAAAAAAAAGAAAGAAAAGAAGAAAAAAAGATGATCTCACCTTTTTCACTTTTATCACTACTGAACATGCAAACTGTTTAAAGCTATATTCTTCTTTGATCGGCAACATTTCCTAAATGCTTTGTGTTTACCATTTACCAGGGAGGAAAAGATTAAATGCTCTGAGCAACTGAGTAAACATTTGGGTTTGAGAAAATTATTGGTGTTGCTAAACTGGCAACTGAATTCTTTTGATCAGTGAAATTCACACAATAGCTGAGAAATCGTATTTTTAATAAGTGTTTCCCTGAGCTTTATTCTATATAAAAAAGGAAAGTCTTCTATAGAAAGAAATATACCATTTGACTCCATGTTTTTAAATTGCATAAAGTTTTAGAAGTCTGTGTTAATCAATCTGCGTCTTTAAATTTGTAAATTCATCCATTATTGGCACCATGTTTGTTGAGAATTGTATTGCTCATGAAGCAGAACAATTCAATTTCTCACTTAAAAGTGAGGGAATGAATTATTTGGAGTATTAACCCATTCTTGTACTATTATGTCCTGAATGAAATAAGTTGATTTAGACTAAAATATGATACATTATAGAGGAAGGGGAATTAAATTTATATGACAACCCTACAGCACATGGTAGGATTTCCATATACAATGGCAGTATGCCATTTAGCAATCCTAGTTTGGATATATTATGAATAGTTTTATTTGCTTAGTTTAATCCATTTTTGTACTGTTATAGAGATAATAAATACTCAGATTTTAGAAGCCATCACATGATACTGAGGAGGGGTTTTTAATATAACAGTTTAAACTAATGTTATAGTTTTTTTCAAAATCATACAATAAGTTGGTTTGTTTAGCTTTCTTGAGAGATGTATGGAGAATTTCTTATAATTTAAGACAGGGGCAATTTTTAAAATCATACTTCTTCCTCTTTTATCCCTTTTATACAACCACATGTTTATACTAACATCATAAGTTGATATATCAATCAAATTTTTCAAGGTCAAATATTTTAAGTAATTACATGTTTTAGTGTATAAGTATTTCAGTGGTTCAGCTGTACATTTTCAAACTGAAAGGTACGTTTACTTCATTTAGTGAAAAGAAATCCTATTCAAGGAGTAGATACAATTACTCAAAATTAAAATAATACAGTTTGGTTGGAAAATGCTTCTACGTGCAAGAAAGCAATTGCTTAGAGATATCCCAGTACTCTCAGGATCAAAGAATACAGCTTTAAAACATCTTCATTCAAGCATAAGTTAGTAAAGATGTGAAAATGATGAAATAAGAAAATATATAAATGTAACATAAAACAAATTGCTAAACTGAGACATATACTAGAAAAATGGGAGGAATGAAAGAGCAATCAAAATAAAAAGCTTCTCAAGGCATGCTAGAAAAGTTTGTGTGGAATTTTATCCCCCGTTTCCATGAAACAATGTGGACTTACTTTCTGGAGGGACCCTATCTTTGTGTGGGCATCCTGACAAACTGCGGTGATGGGGGTATAGCCCCGTTACATGGCCTGTTCCATCACACCCAGGGGTTGGACATTTGCTCTCTTTCTTTTCTGTTCTTGAGGGATCTATAATTTACAACAAACGTGTCAAGTGAATGATGTTTTTCAGATTTCCAAATGGACGTAGGTTCAGTTAATGAAATCAGTAACTCTTTGGAAAATGTTCTTAAAGAACACTGGAAGAAAATAAGCCAGGCTCTGTTTAAACAATTTTATGTCCTGCTTCTTCTTCTCAACCAGAAGCTATTACAGTTACAACCATCCCCAGACATGGAGGATCCTAGGTGGTGACTTTCTTCCAGCAAAGCCACCCTTGTCATTTAATATAGTTCTGTAAAACATTTGTGTAGGCTGCACTTTGCTCTCATTTTTAGCACTCAAATATTGATGTTAATAAATTTATGGTGGGAAAAGTATGGAGATCCCATGAGAGAGGACCCCCCCCAAAGATTGCAAGTTATTCTTGTAGTGGCATTTTTAAGAGGATTAATATCGACTTATCAAAACATTGTTAAAGAATATTAGAACTTAAACAAAAGTGTGTTTCTTTCCAATGAGTAATTAGTAGAGGTTAAAACAGTTAATATTTTCTTTTAATTTGGCCCAATAGTCACTTACTTATGATGTTTGAATACTTATGTCATTTAAACAAAATGTTTGTTGCTTTATTTAATGATATTCTCAGAAAAAAAACTATTCTAAAAAACAGTTCCTGCCCGGCAATCAACAGGATTATTGTAGATTTTTTTCTGGATTTTGAAATGCAGTTCCAATGCCATTATTTCATGCTTTTTTTTCCTTTTTTACTAAAATATTGCTCATCAATCTTTTTACACAATCAGTTATCCAAAGGGAAAAAATATCCAAACAGTTAAATTCAATTTCTGATTTGTATGTATATTCAAGAAAATCGAGCAGAAGTATAAGAACAGATGTTATAATTCTTAGGGATTTTAGGGGGGGGGCATGAGGGGAGAAGGACAATGATGATTGTAAGTCTCTATTCCTTGAAATGGCCCATCTCACTCCGCTCCATCCTCCTGCTCTATATCAGCTTCAGTGGAGATATAAAAGTTGTGATATTTTCAAATGCCTGGAAAGTGAACTTTGCTTTGAATTCTTAAGTCACAGTTTTAAAACAAGTGATAGAAAAGGGAAAGAAAGAGGTTCTGAATCTCCTCAAAGAGAAATCCTGAACTCTTCTAATCTTCTTCCCTGATAAGCACTTTAGTGTAGAAGAATAAATGCTAGTGTGCATGGATAAAAGAAATAATCCCCCCAATCCAATTACAAAATAAAGTATTTCAACTTTTTTTTGTCCTATGATTATATCCATGCAAATCAGAGACTGAAGTCAACTGAAAGAGAATCAAGAATCCTAACAAGGTAAATAAATCAAGGTTTCGTTCTTTGATAAAAATATTGAGTAGATACAGGATTATTATTTCAGGTGCATTTCACAAAACTGTGGTGCATATGCAACCATCCCATTTTCCTGACGATTTCCACATTTGTCAAATTCACACTTTTCATTTTCAAAACATGTTTTTGCACAAATTTTAGACCATTGTAAGCACCTCTGAAATAATTCATAGAGTCGATAAGGGAAATTATCTCAAGATAACTATTTAGAAGTAATACATTTTGAATTTTAGTTCTGTACAGAAACTCTAATATGTTGATTAATATGTAGCCAGCTTTTCAAACAGATACAGTACATGCAATATGGCACATAAGGTTCAAATGCACATAGGATTCAAATTCAAATTAAAAAGTCAACTTTGATCATTGAATAAATTTATCCTGCTAACAGCAAATGAAAAAAATGTTATCAGCACTCTAGATTTAGTCCTGGCTGTGTGATTTTATTTGCAGTAAATTAATATTAGAGTGCTTAAAAGTTTTTCTTCGTTTTTTTAAAATATCATTTTCTCACATATCCTAAGTCTCAGTTCAAATTAAACCTTATTTGCATGACAGCTAAGAACTTTGACAAATTTAAGACATTTTCTTTTTATATTTAAACACAGATTAAAGCAAGAAATTATATTTCACAATTGGATCATTTCTAATTCGTGTGTGGCAGATTAACACACCATACAAAGCCAATGTATTGTATAGAGAGATCAGAACATACCGTATTATCTTTGCTTTATAGTCGACTACTATTTTATTGTGAGCTCACAGAGGTGAAATAAGGTCTAAACTACACTGTTCATTTTTATCCATGGTCTCTGGCTAACCATGACTTGGGAGCTAGTGCACATATAAATTCAAACAGCCATCATGCAGTTTTATATACTCTCTATGCTTCCGCTCCATGAAAGTTCTCATCTAAAAGTAAACAACCTGATAGTAGATCAGGACATTTACCAAAATAAGGAATAGATGGAAATTCTCCCTCTTCTCAAAGGAGATGAAGAGATTTTGCACACTGGTTGTTATAAACAGAGCTCACATTTGATATCTAGCAGTCACTGGAATATTTTGTAATGACTTCATAAGTTCGCTATAGAAACCTAATGTATTTTTGCAGTGACCTTGTCAGCCAAAAGAAGCCTGACAAAAACCTTCTAACAAAATACAGTATATTAATTAAATATTCAGTCACGTTATTAGGGGATCAATAAAACTACAAAAAGTAAGACAAATTGTGTGGGATGTTTCAAAAGAAATGTTTTGGCAATATTTTTAATAAAACAGGAACTCTTATGAATAGGCCAAATATGTATGTTCTCTTTGGACCATGTAATATAAATAATAAATCTCAGAATAATTAATAATATTCCCCTAAACTCAGCAAATGAACAAATATTCTAGTGACTGTTAATAATAACTAGGACTTTGATAAGCTGAGGCTAATCATTAACCACAAATCTATAGAAGTTGAAAATAAAATACCACTGGTGTGGCTCCAGGTTGACCCCTTAGGAGCTATCCATGGCATTTGTATACCACAAATTTATATACCGTAAGTATTACAAATAGCTCTTTGAGACATATTTCAGACATGTCTAAAAATAAATTAATAAATAAATCCAGTCAATATTAATTTTATATTGTGGTCATGCTATTTCATGTAACAGTATTCCAGGGCAACAAGAAAGGTAATAGTTAACAAGAAACATATAGCATAAATAATGTAAATCTTTAGACAATTGGAATTAATACTGGAAATAAATGCACATGCATCCATCAATACTATTGACATAGTATCTGTTAATGAGCTGAAATACCTAGAATAAGATGTTTATAATTCAGATCATACTCATAGCTACTTATCTGAACAATAGTGAACACTAATTGAATAAGCCAACCACAAATGCAGAATAAAAATGTTTTATACGACCTATATGGAACTTCATTTCCAGTGCATTTTTCTGCTCCAAACATTGAGTAAGGGAAATACCTTGGTTATTTTGAATATAATAATAGTAATAATAATAATAAGAATTTAATAATGATTTTTCTAATCTTTGAACCAGGTGAAAGGAAAGTGGGGCTTCCTCTCATCTATTGATATGCTTGTCTAGACACTGCTATTGTATATATATAAATCTGTACAGTTGAGATGAAAGTAAAAAAGATGTGCAGAAGCATTCTAACATGAAATGAACATATAAACCAAAAAAGGATATCCTTTCTCATTGATTTTAGAAAACCATCTTAGCTGAGTTTGAGAATATAACAGAATTATTGTGCACTCCTTTTGATGCTTCAGGTTTTCTAGATTTAAGTGTAAATGTGCTGATATTCCTATCATCTTATCCAAGAGTTTTTAATGTCAGATTTAGGGTTTATATATACTTGATGGTGATTGACATTGGGACTTTCATACATTATTTTTAAATCTAGGAGGAAAAAAAGGGGAATGCTAAAGGATTATGCAATGCTTCTGGTTCAAAATCCAAACAATTGCTTTACAGTACCTCTTTGCAGCTTTTTAAAGTAGCTATATGTTTTCCATCAAATGAAACATTAAATTTGCCTACAGTTCCCATTTCAGACCAAGGTACTGCTTTTGACCTCAATTAAATGAAGCACTTGGTTTTCTTTAGAATTTTTTAAAAAATTGGTAGTTATTTTGGATCCAGTTAAGATATTTTTTTAAAAAATATATGTACGTAAAACTCATAAAATATTTATAAAACTTTATATAAAAAATAAAACTCAACTAGACCTTATTTTATCCAAATAATTAATGTTTAAGAAAATGTATTTCAAATATTTCAAATACTAATGTAATTT
>JANHFQ010005663.1:13422-24089 GCA_032468035.1 Aparallactus werneri | reverse complement strand
CAAGCCCCTCTGGTGTATTTATGCAACTGATCAATGAGGTGCTGAATGGGTAGATTGGTAGTTACTGTGAACCTCCATTCTCTGTGGACTCTGTGCTGGGCTCGGTGATGCAATTGGGCTCTGCCCCCAATTAGGCAAATCAGATCTTTGAGGGGGTGGAGCTCCTCTTGTTGCACAGATAGACACAGACAAAGTAGGTAAATGTGTACCCTGAAAGTAATGAACTGAGACAATCTTGGAGACACCATCACACAAACAAATATCCTTCTGGAGCGACTCAGGGGGTTGGGAGTGGGAGGCAACATTTTACTGTGGTTATCCTACCTCTTGAGACATTCTCAGTCGATGTTGCTAGGAGGGCAAAGGTTGCATCCGAGGCCCCTACTATGTGGGGTGCCTCAGGGCTCATTCCTTTTGCCCCTCCTATTTAACATCTACATGAAGCCGCTGGGTGAAGTCATCCGATGGTATGGGTAAGGTATCATCAGTATGCTGATGATACACAATTGTACATCTCTGCCCCAGACCAAACCAACAATGCTGCTGAGGTGATGTCTTGGTGCCTGGAGGCAGTAGGGATCTGGATGGGGACAAACAGGCTCAAGCTCAACCTTGACAAGACTGAGTGGCTTTGGAAACCGTCCCCTCAGAGTCCAGTTGACAGTCCATCATTGATGCTGGGAGGAGGAGAAATTACCCCGCTCAGAACAGATGCACAACTTAGGTGTTCTTCTGGACCCACAGCTGCAATTAGAACATTTAGCAGCAGTGGTCAGAGGAACCTTTGCACCAGTTGCGCCCCTTTCTGGACCAAGAGGCTCTCCTTACAGTCACTTACATGCCCTCATCACCTCTCGGTTAGATTATTGCAACGGGCTATCCTTGAAAAACATTCAGAAGCTGCAACTAGTCCAGAATGCAATCACACAGGTGATTATGGGTGTGCCCAGGTACACCCATGTAACACCTCTCCTGTGCAAGCTGCACTGGCTTTGAGTGGGCTTTGGGTGCAATTAAAGGTGCTGGTTATGACCTTTAAAGCCCTACATGGTTCAGGACTGGGTTACTTTTGGGACCGCCTCCTACGACCATTTGCCTCCCAGCACAGAGTTTGCCTCCTACAGGTTCCGTCAGCTAAACAATGTCGGCTGGTGGAACCACACAAGAGAAACTTCTCTGTGGCAGTGCTGACCCTTTGGATACAGGTACCTCCGGGAATCCGAACCATCCCTGATCTACTGACTTTCCGCTGGGCCACTAAAACATAGCAAGCATGGGGCCAATGATCCCATCCGGGGGGAGGGGTTTAATTTATTTTAAGTGTTTTAATATTTTAATGTTTTTATTGTTTTATTGATTGTCATTTTAAATTGTATATATTGTTGTTTTATTATTTGTTGTAAGCTGCCCTGAGTCCCATGGGAGTTGGGCGGCCTATAAATTTTATTAATAAATTTTATTAATAAATAAATAAATAAATAATAAATGGGCTCAAAGGGGGGTCTGGAAAGGGCCTGTAGAACTACAGAAAGGTGTCATGACCACTGGTGATGTCATTCGAGAGGAGCTGTGTATACAGATCTGCTGAAGCAACATGACTCAACTCAGAGAATTTTGGGTTAATGGGTTATTTTGGGTTAATTTTGGGTTAATTTTGGGACTTAAGGGTTGAGGGAGTGCCTCATACTCTCCTTTTTAAAAAGCCATCTATTGCTTTAATTTCTTTAACGCTGACTTTAATGAGCAGAAGCTCTCGTACGTTTGCTGTATGAATTACTTACTAGGAGTAAAACAAACTTCCTTTCAACATTGGGAATATGTGAGTTTTATTCTTTGATAATTACCATCTGCTGGAGAGTGTGACAGAAAGTCAGCGTTCTCAATTTTATTAACGTTCTTTTGTTAAGATGGGCTGGCAGATATCCTACAGCAACTGTCTTGGAGCAGAATAGTAACGTGGGAGCTGGCCAGAGGGAGGATGCCGAACAGTTTGAAAGTTTGAAGTAAAACTGGATTCTCCAAGAAAAGGTGACGGGCGGTGCATTTCCAAAGCTGAGGTATCAGTTCTGTTGGAGTGGTTGCAATGTGAAATCTGCAGCATGAGCGAAGAGGGTGGAGCGGCAAGTCAGGCAACCGAAACCGGGGTTGGCACACCGGAACAGGTGCCACTGATGAAACGATGGGAAGAGCAGCCCGTAGTCCGGGAGAAGGAAAAGGCGGTAATTACTGAGCCTTGGGAGCCAGAGGAGGAGGAGGTGATAGAGATATCGGATATGACTCATTTGGGGAACAGAACTTTGGACTTGTTACGTGACCAATTCGGGGAGCCTGACTGGCATGAATCCAGACGCCAGACAAGGGGACTGCCCGGAGTGGATCTAGGTGAGGGGATGGTCCAGAGTGACAATTGGGTGACATGGTCAGCCCCTAGAGAGTCAAGGCGGGCGGCTTCAATGTCACCACTCCATTTGGACTTAGCACCTCAGAGTCTTGAAGCTTCCCCTCCATGGTCATTGGGGAGGGGGTCTGATCAGAAGGGATCATCTCGGCGTGAGGAATATGTGCTCGCGGCAGCTCAGCCATCCATGCCTTTTGGGTAAACGAATATGTGGGTGCCACCTCTGATAAGGCTAACATACAATGGCGACCCAGAGACTGTGGCACTATTTCTAAGTCAAATATTAGGATATATGGATGTGTATGGAAGGTGCTACCCCTCTCAATGGAGCATGGTGGGGGCAGTAACAGGTGTGCTGGAGGGAGAGGCTGCAAAATGGGCAGCACGTTTCCATCGAAAGCGAGCACCCGAATTGTCATCATTGGGATTGTTCTTGGACGCCTTAAGACAGAGATTTGAAGATACCACGCTTGACAGTCGGGCAGAAGCAGAACATTTTGCTATTAAACAAAGGGGCAGGCCCGCTATTGAATATGTGCAGGACTTTAAAAGGGCAGCAGAGCAGTTAAGTGATTGGCCAGAATATTCGCTAGTCCATTATTTCAGCGAGGGCCTGGATCCAAATGTGCAAAAGGCATGTATAATCAGAGGAGTGTCACCTCATCACATCGAGGAGTGGTATCAAACAGTTACTGATATGGATGTGAGGTTTTGAGCCATGAAAACCAGACCAGCAATTCAGAAAAAACCAGGGTTACGCACACAAAATTTAGACAATCCATCATCTCAAGCCCTCTCTGTACAACGCACTGGAAGGTCTGCCCTGAGATGTTATCGATGTAATCAGCTGGGTCATCATGCCCGAGAATGTCCAATACCATCCGTCACACATTCTGCAGTGATACCCAAGACTGGTGAAAGCGTAAAGACTCCCAGACCTGTGGATCTCCAGAAACCCCGGGCAAAAGTCTGGGGAATGACTGACCGTACAAAAGGCATGACACAAAGATCGGCCTCGGAAACGTTAGCTGTGATTCCTTGGTGTGTAGGGGCGTGGCCCACTCTCTGAGGATGATGGTCTGGAAGGAGGTAGGCAGGGGGAACCCTTTTGGGGTCTCCTGTCTGGTGGGAAGCACCGAGCCCACATCATATCCAGAGGTAGAGGGGATGGGCACTTCCTCCTGTTCTGGAACCCCGAGGTCCAGGGTGGAGACAATGTTCCTCAGGATCTTGTGGTATCCTTCGGGGGCAAAAAGATGATAAATCGTCTCAGGGGAGGCCCTTCCTCCTCCTCGGAAGAATTATCTTCGGAGTTTGGAAGATTATCTTGCGTGGAAGATTCTAATCCCTCTACCTCGCCCTCTTCACTCTCAAGAGAGCTTAGGTAGGAAGAGTGATGTAGGAAGGTTCTGGGAGTTCCTAGTGACCTTTAGAGAGTGAGAGGGATGATCCCAAAGGCCCCTCTGTATCAATGGGGGGGGGCACTTTGATCCTCTCCTCTTTGTGGCATGTGGGGCCATGAGGAAAGCCTTGAAATCCGATAGAGCCGATGGAAGGCTGGAAGAGATGGAAGCTTGCATCATAGACTGAATGGTGGAGGTGAGATCTTCCCAGGGTACTGGGAAACGTATCCCTTGGGCTGCCTGGGGTAGGGATTCCTGGGAGTGATGATCCATGTGTCTAGAGAAGGAAACGAAGGTATAAGATGCAAGACCTTGTGTGAACTAGGATTTCCCCCCCCCCCGGGAACGTGGCAGGGCAAGGGAGCGGATAATGGTGGAGGCCCTGTTAAGCCACGAGGCTTTAATGGGCCTTGAAGTAGGAGGGGTGGGGTTGTCCTTGCTTGAGGGCCCCAGAGTCTACTCACAATTCCCAGTAGGCAGCAATGGTGGCGATTCAGCTGAGGCTGAGGGCCTGTGAGTTGGAGCCTGCTGGCTCGCCTTCCTGATCATCATGGGGATGATCCCTGGGGCTGATTCCTTGACGCCCTCCCAGGAAGGATGACGCTCCCTGGTAGCCTCTGCGAGGTCCGGGAGAGTGTTTAGGACACCAAGGCCGGTTCCGCGGCACCCCCACTGTGCTTGGAATAGGCGCGGTTTCCCTGCCATGGCCATTGGTGGTTTCAGCGGGAAAACTTCACTGCAGGGGTGCACGGCGATGGGGGTGTTTAGGTGGCTGTTAACCCCCCCCTTCCTTAGCAGCCAGGCCCTCTCCTTTGGGCAGTGGGAGGGGGTAAGGGGGGTCTTTCACCCCCTCCTCTGAAGGCTCCAGGAGAGGCCCTAAAGTTGGAGGCTTCCCCCTTACCTGGCTCGCCAGAGCATGAAGGGGAACTGTGGAATCGTTTTAAAGCGATCTGAGTGCTGAAGTTGGAAGATTCCTTAAAAGAAAGTTGGCTTCTGGAAAAATCTTGAAGTATTTGGCTTCTACGAAGCGAAATCTGACTTGCCTTCTCAGAGACAAACTTTGTCTGGGCAACAAGAGGAGCTCCACCCCATCAAAGATCTGATTTGCCTAATTGGGGGTGGAGCCCAATTGCATCACTGAGCCCAGCTTGGAGTTATCTACTGGAGAATGAACACCTGTACAAAGGGGCCCTCATATATTTAGATGACATTCTCATCTTCACTGAAACCATGGAGGAGCACATCAAACTGTTACGCCAGGTATTAAAGAAACTTCTAGCGGCAAACCTATATGCTAAACTATCCAAGTGCAAATTCCACAAGAACAGCCTAAACTACCTAGAATACCGGGTGTCTAGCGAGGGGGTGGAAATGGACCCAAAAAAAGTCAAAGTCGTCCTAGACTGGCAGCCCCCTCAAACCCACAAGCAACTTCAAAGCTTCCTGGGGTTCACCAATTTCTATAGAAATTTTATTCCCTTTGTTGAAATCGTCCTCCTAATCACCAAACTTTTGAAAACTGGGAGAGGGGGAGTGAAACCTCGGCCAGGTCAGCCCCTGAAATGGAGCACCAACAGGCCTGGTCTCCACATGTTGCATGCCCTGCTGCCTGGAATTACCCAAAAACACAACGGGGATCGGAGGTGGGGTGTGCAATGAGCAGAGGCCAGGCCCATTGGTGCTCTCGCTGGCTGGGGTTGGGGAAAGCAGCCCGGTTGCAAGACGCCGAAGATTGGGCCGGTGGTGCGGGTGGAGAAGCAGTGCCAAGTTTTCGGAGGCCGAAAATCCAAGGGTGGAGGCCAGCAGGTAGGTGGGGCTTCGGCAACATTCAGTCCATAAGACGCAACCAAATTTTCACCCCCTTTTAAAGGGAGAAAAAGTGCATCTTATGGTCCAAAAAATACAGTAGTTGCATAATAATTCCACAAACTAATAGGTGCCCAATAATTATGCACACATAGATATTCTCCTAAGAAAACAAAAACTTCACTTTTACTCTCTTAAATATCCAGGTTTGAGGTTTATTAACATTTTGGATTGACCAAGAGTATTGTAGTTGTTTAATAATCCTCAAAAACACACTTGCCTAATAACTGTGCATAGTATACTTGATCATTAAAGTTCTAGTTCAGTGACTTTCTGCTGACAAGGTTTTTTTTCCTGACTCAATTTTTTTTAAAATCTGAAATAAATCTTCTAAAAGATAGCATCAAAACTGACAGCAGCCAACAGAATTTCCAAAGGAATCTGGCCAAGCCAGCTAAAAGCTTGTGCTTTTAGGACTTATTTTATGACAACACACATCATAATTTGCTATGGCATTTCAACTTTATCCAACAAAATATTGGCTGTAACTGATATTGTATCTTACAATATTTTTCTATTATTTTTAAAATTTTGCCAAGTTCCTTGCGAACATTTGTTACATTTATTATGTAATAAACTAGAACAAATGTACATCAAGTTTTATTGCTCACATCCTCTTATAGAATCACTTCTATGTCAATGAAACCTGAAAGGATGTACTTCTAATTAGTAGAACTTGCTACCATTAAATAGGCAAAGAATCACATGACATAATCTTTTGCAACAGCTAAGTTGTAAAACTAGATTTGGTATTCTGTCCTTCATCCTCAGGAAACATCATACAACATCTCTAACCCCTGATGGCCCCATCTCATGTTTAGCCATATTGACCTATGACAGGCTGTTATTGTTAAATTCAGAAGGTTCAGGAATCAAATGATGTCCACATTTTGTTGTAAACAGAAATTTGCAGAAAAAAGGTTAACATGTACCATACAAAACCAGCAGCTATTCTCTGACCTGCTGTTTCAACAACAGTACTTTCAACTATTCTGGATTCATTTCAGAAGCTTAAATTAGATAACAGTATTTTTTTTAAAAAATAGTATATTATACTAGATGCTCATTTAACATCTTAATGGGAGGAAAGGCAAGGAGTACTGGATTCAAAACTCAACAAATAAAACTAGGGTTAACTCAGTCATAAATTATTGGAGGGGAAAATAGGTATATCATTCACTCTCTGTGCAATGATAGATAGTTCAGTGTTGCTCAGACTCATTTCAGAGGAAACTGCCTTTTCTTTCAATGGTTAACCTGATAGTTTTATCACATTCATTACCCTCATTCTCACTTAGACCTCACTCCATTTACTTATCCAACTTTCCATTGCTCTTCTTTCCCATCATTTCCACAACATATTTCAGTTTTACTGTGACTTTAAACAGTTTAGCCATTTAATTATTAATTTATTTTTACTTCCTCTCCCCAACCATCATATTAACTTCCAATCATGCATATTAATGTACTGCTATGGGTACCTGTCTTCTAACAGTGCCATCTTGGCTTTATGGTGCCCTGGATTGGTCAAGTACCATTCATTGCCTGATGGGGAAGAGGAGGCAGAGCTGAGGCACAATAATGGCCATGGTGGTGCAGTCTATAGAGTGCTGTGCTTGGAGTGCAGCTACCTGCAATTAACTGCAGTTCGAATCTCACCAGGCTCAAGGTCGACTCAGCCATCCTTTCGAGGTGGGTAAAATGAGAACCCAAAATGCTGAGGCAATATACTAGTTCTTATTTCAGTACTACTTTATTTTTCTGTGTGTTGCTCTATTACTTAAGCTTAACATGTAAATTAATTTAAAAATAAGGACGTTCTGTTATTAGAGTGATTTAGAATTTTATGCTTCTATCTTCCATCAGACAGTGTTTAATTTTAAGAGACTCCCACTAGCATTTGTCCTAAAGTGAAATCAGTTCAGAAACAAAATCTGCATTTCCCACCACCAGAGATCAGCAACTTTTTAATTTTACACTTTTTTTCCATTGGTGATAGAACTGCTCCTCAGAAAGCAACAAATGAATTTTGGCTGCACATGCTGTTCTCCTACTGATACATCTCTGCTTTGGAACCAGTGCAACATCTTCAATTATAGTGTTATCAGGTCAGACTTAAGGCAAACTGAATGCCAGACTGAACAGCCAAAACATGCAGTTGGAACAATATCCTTAATCACTTTTTAATATCAACAATCTGGCGCCTCCAATGTTTTTATAATTTTTATATTACTAAAAAAAGTTTCATGTGTTCTATAAAGTGAGACTGACCATTCCTTAGACATAATAAAATGCTGAGAAATTAACTTACCTTTTCCAATTCTCTTGGTATTCGCATGCATGTATACACTCTCTCTCTCCGTTCTGTGTACTTGGCTTCATTGTGTTCAAGGAAGTAACCTCTTGTTAGCTCTGCATTGATAAACCTCAGTAGAGAAAGATCTGCATTGAAAGAAAGCCTCTTTTTTAAAAAGTTGAATTATTTATTTATTTATTTATTTCTAAAATTTATAGGCTGCCCAACTCCCATAGGACTCAGGGTGGCTTACAATAAAATTATAATATGTACTGTTAAACATTTATAATTATACAATAAAAACAGTAAAACAATTTTTTAAAACCCTTGGATGGGATCATTGGTCCCAAGCCTGCTGGCACAGCCATGTTTTGGTGGCTCGATAGAAGGTCAGTAAGTCAGGGATGATCCGGATCCCCGGGGGTAGCTGGTTCCAAAGGGTCGGCAACACCACAGAGAAGGCTCTCCCGCATGGTCCCACCAGCCGACACTGTTTAGCTGACGGAAGCATTAATCACCTTGGAAACCAGCAAGGAGGGACACGGGTCCAATAAACAAGTGGCAGAGCTCATCGCCCCCATGGCCCTGTCCACTTCCTCGGGACTCACAGGATAAAACTCATCCCAGATAACAGGACTAAGATTCGCCCCAGTCAACTCAGTAGACTCTGCCCAACTAGAGTCCAGGTCTGTCCGAATCTGAGCGACTTTATCTGACAGATATTCAATAAATTCCTCAGCTCAACCCTGCAAAGGCTCCTCAATCTCTCTTGGTTTTAGGAGGGAGCGAGTCACCCAAAACAAGGCGACTGGGTGACAATCCGTGGACGCAATAAGTACGGAAAGAATTGACGCTTTGCTGTTCTTATCGCCACTAAATAAGTCCTAATGAAGGCTCTTAATAGTGCTCGGTCAGATTCAGATTTACTGGTCCTCCAGCATCACTCTAGACTTCTCTTCTGACGCTTCATCTCCCGGAGCTTCTCTGTAAACCAGGGGGACCTTCGAGATCTGCGTTCAGTGAGAGGTCGCAAAGGCATAACCCAATCCAAGATCTCAACCGCAGCCCTATTCCAGATCATAACTAAAGCCTCAGTTGGGCTGTGGGCAAGGGAATCAGGTATTTCCCCAAGCTCCCTCTGAAACCCTTCTGGGTCTATTAGGCGCCTGGGGCAGAACCACCTAATCGGTTCCGCCTCCCTGCAGCGGGGGGGGTGGGCATCAAGAAGTCCAATCTTAGCAGGGAGTGATCTGACCATGATAAGAGTTGGATGACTATATCTCCCAAATCCAGATCACAGCAACATTGTTCAAAGATAAACACAAGGTCAAGTGTGTGTCCCCCTCGATGAGTCGGACCCTGAACTACTTGGGTCAGGTCCATGGAGGCCATGAACTCCTGGGCTGTACTAGAGGTTTCGTCGAGGGAATGCAAGTTGAAATCCCTGAGTACCATGAGCACCATGAGCACCATGAGCACCATGAGCCTAGGGAATTCCACTGCCAACCCCGCTACTGCCTCAAGCAGCACAGGTAGGGCTGCTGCCACACAGCTGAGAGGCAGGCAAGTAAGCAGCAAACCCAACTGAACCCGAGTCCAACTTTACAACTTTACTCACACCCGACAACCTCTGGAGCAGCGCTCCTGAGTGGACATAAATCCTGATGGATAATAACAGCCACCCCTCTGCCCCTGGCTTCGGGTCGTGGCTGGTGTAGTATTTGAAACCCAGGAGACGGCGCTTAGCAGTGAAAAGCGGAGAAGGAGGGCTCTTAATCTCACATTTTAATTTCGACCAATCGATCAGCTAAACCTGGGCTATATCAGCTTTGGAGGAGCTGGTAAAGAAGAGGGGATCGTGTTTCACAGATGGTCGGGAGGAAGCATCCCCCACATCAGGTGAAATAACCCCCCAGGATGCCGACAGTCGAAAGGACGGTCGTCATGTCCATCCCGAAGTGACAGTGCAACCGGAATAGTGGAAGAAGAAGAAATTGAAGACGCAGTAGAACAGACTAAGTACAGACTACGTAGCAGAACAGACTAAGTACAGACTACGTAGCAGAACAGACTAAGTACTTTTACTTACTTCCAACCTTTGAAAGTGACTAATAACAAAGTGGAATAGTGACTGGACAGAGTTTGCTGGGATTAAAACCCACGCAGTTAGTGGCGGCAAGGAGAGCTGAAAACCGAGACCAGGAGGAAGAGAGAAGAGGGGAAATAATGCGACTGGATTAATTTTCTTTCCTCCAAGGCAAAGACAGCACCACAGATGATTGTAGAATTTCTGTACTGAGGATATAAAGTTGATTAAGTTGACAAAGTTGACCAAGGATTAATCTGGGATGATCTGTTGATTTACTGATTTCAACGAATCTATTGAGTATATTACTGTTTTGTTTTAAGAATGACAAAGCTTAAAGAACTGACGAAATCACCTCTTTAACACCTCTTTACAGGGTAGAGAGAGTCATCTATAGGTGAAAGTCAATTTTCCATGTTAAAAAGAAACTGATGCAATAGTGTATACTATTACACAAGAAAAAAACTACTTGAGAACTAACTACTGTCAATTAATGGTAGAATGTTTAGATTTAATACCAGTTGAATATTGATTTACTCAGTTACTCAGATAGGCGGGGGTGAATCTCTCCTCCTGAGATTCGGTCCTGGGGTTCAGTTGGGCGTGCTGTTGACGTAC
>JANHFQ010005662.1:37055-51124 GCA_032468035.1 Aparallactus werneri | reverse complement strand
TGGATTACTGTGATGTTGAATGGTTTGCCTTGGATTCGAATTGAGATCATTCTGTCATTTTGGGGATTGTATCCCAGGACTGCTTTTCCTACTCTTTTATTGACTATGAAGGCTACTCCATTTCTTCTGAGGGATTCAGCTCTCTGCTATGGCCTGTCCCTCTTGGGCAGCCCTGTATGGCATAGCTCATAGCTTCAATGCGCTATACAAGCCCCTTTGCCATGACAAGGCAGTGATCCATGAAGGACAAAATGACTTTAGTAGTGGCTAAAAGGAATAGGATAGAATATAATAGGAAGAAGAGTAAAGTTCTACATCTAAGTAGAAAAAATAAAAGGCACAAAATTATGGGAGCAGCTAGTATCACATAGAACTTTCTATGCTGTAAAACTGTAGATGATATATTGTATGTATTTGAGTATAATAACAGCACCAGTGCTCCCTGACTGTTTGAGTGTATATTTGTTGAATAAACAGAGAATTGCTACCATTACTACTTAGAGGAAGGCCTGTAGATTTAATGAAGGTCATTTCCAGGCCATATCTTGTAGCTAAAATGCAGGGCCCCATGTGGGGATAGAGCACCTCAATGTTGCAGCCACTGACAGAAACAAAACAGTTTGAAGGAAGTGGACGAAACCATATGGTCAAACTAGGGCTTAATAAGTTACTTCTTTGGAATAGGACCATCAATTCTTCCCTAATTTGCTGCAACTGAAGAGACAATTGTTTTATTTGGAAGGTAGCCAGACAAAATGTTAACCTGTGCTTTTGAAACAACCTAATAATGTGAAAACACTCAATATCTGAAGTATAGAATTTGCAAACATAGTTGAATTAAATTTGACTCAACCAAATTACTTTTAACTAATTTTATGTTTGCCAGATTCTCTGTGAATTATGATCCTTCTCAGATTGCAGCCTTTACCTTTTTAGTCTACTGTTATCAAATTTGATGTCAGATTTGTCCTAACTCAATCATTAAGAAGAAAGAGCCTTTGACTGCATTGACAGTGAAAGGTATACATTATTAGAGCCAAGCACAAGTTAGGAAAAAGCCAGATCTGAGGTTTGCATTTGAAAACTTACTTTCCCCTTTCCCAGGTCCTTCTCCCCCATTATCTTCCTGGTGCCCAATTGGATTGAAACAACTTGTTTTGATAACCGTTCTAATGCTTGGTAGGCTCCATGATGGCCCACATTCTATTCTCATGCTTGTGGCATTGGGATCGGCTGGCCAATGTCTCTGACAGGTACTTGGAATAGTTTTGGTTTCTGGTCTTCTCCTCCCACCCCCACCCCCAGGGTTCATGGCAGTCTGGCATCACCGAAGAAGCAATGTGGCAAAACAGGATGGTAGCACTGACATTCTACCCCCTTTAAATGAAAGGCTAATCGGAGGGAGAAAGAGAGAAAATAAAAGAGATTAATGGATTATTTCAGTGGGGTTTATTGGGGTATTTGGCATGGAATTTTTGAAGGAGACGGGCTTGCACATGTTGCAAATTGACCCACTCAGTTTCAGAGGGGGGAAAGTCCTTCCATAGGATTAAGTATTGGAGTTTGCCATATGAAGGTGGGAGTCAAGAATGTTTTTGATCTCAAAGTTTTGTTTTTCCTTTAATGAAGTTTGGTGTTCTAGGTTCACTGCAGGATTCAAAGGGGATGTGGCCTCCCACTTTAATAGGCTGCAGTGGAAAACGGGATGTATGTGCCTGACATTTTTTGTGTTAATTGAATTGTGACTGGGTTAATAACTCAGGAAATAAGAGAATGGGCCAATATACTTCGGGCCCTATTTTTTAAACTGCTGCCTTAACTGCAATAATTTGGTGGAGAGGTAGACTTCCTTTCCCACTTAAAAGTCATTTTGCTGAGAGCATTTTTCATTCTGCAGATTTTTGTAAGTTTTGTTTGTGTATCTTCTTGCATCTTGTACACAACAGGCCAGGTGGTTTGGAGGGATTTAATTCATTCTGCCAGTAAGGTGGTTTGGGGTTTCAGCCAGGGTAGTTCTGGTACAGTCACAAAATCTTGGCAGGTTGCCACTCAGAATGGTGTGAATCTGGTACTGCTATGAACTGCATTGTTGTATGCAACTTCTGCAAATGGGAGGAGGTTGGACCAGTTGTCTTGGTGGTAATTGATGTAACGCCTAAGGTGCATTAGGCCTCCAGCAGGCCATTCATATGTTCACAGATTTCATTGAAGATTTCTTTCAAGTCCCAATACTCTCTTGGGATTAACAAAGTGACATTTGTCTGTTTGCATGCTGCTGCTGCGCTTTGCCATTTCACTTTCCTAATTGGCAGTGCATGGTTGACTCCTTGCTGCCCTTTTCGTTTTTAACCTCCCATGGGTGCCGAGGCTCAGCAATCAGCTGCCCAATGACATTCCTTACCACACCGAAAGCATCTGGCCCTGCAGCAGCGAGGGCTGGGGTTTTGTTTTTCTGGTTTTGAAGGTTCTCATTTTTCTGGCCCAAATAATCATTGCTGTTCTTGGTTGGTATGTGCATGGTATTTGGCCAGGTTGATTTCCACCTTGTCTGCCAGGACATACCAGCCTTGGAGGGTCCTTGGCATCCCCCTGGACAGACAGGAGTAGAATACT
Source organism: Aparallactus werneri (assembly GCA_032468035.1). Taxonomy (NCBI): domain Eukaryota; kingdom Metazoa; phylum Chordata; class Lepidosauria; order Squamata; family Lamprophiidae; genus Aparallactus; species Aparallactus werneri. The sequence continues at coordinate 48,511 of JANHFQ010005662.1, read as the reverse complement.
TTGTTGGCCAACCTGTCTTGGAAGCACTCTATCAGCATGCCCTGGGGCTAATCTGCCAGTTTGCTGGCCAAGCTTCAGAACTCTTGAATGTAGGCTGTGATGGGTCTTCTTGCTTGCTTGAGGATTTTGGCCTGGTTCATACCTTCTGGTCAGCAAGCAGGTCTTTGAACTGCTTCCTGAAGGCAGCCATAAATCTGTTGAACTGGTGCAGCTTCATGGTGTCATCACCATGGAGGGCCACTAGTCTCTGTGTGGCCCTCGAAGGCCATGACGACGGGCCACACTTTGGCCAAGTTATTCAGTCATTCAGTAGGTCTGCCCCATACTCTTCCATGTAATTCCACACTTGGGTTAGGAGGAAGGCCACCTATTTTGCATCTCCATTGAATTTCACTCCTAACACCACTGGACTACAGTCCCCTCCTCCAGGGAGAGTGGCTTGGGTCATTAGTGGAGCTGGTCAGGCAACTGCTGGCTGGGCTGCTGCCCCCTGTGTATGCTGCACTGGTGCCACTCCAGAAGGTCTTGAGTTCTCAGTTTATCAAAGGCATCTCTCAGAAAATCAGTTGCCTGCTCAAGCACCATTATGTGGCAATCTGGTTCATCCGGTATGGGCTCACATGCCTCTGTGGAGTGCCAGTCTTGGGATCAGCTCCCGTGGCTAGAAGTTTATCCCAATCCTCCAATCTCCTGACTCCGATCGACTACCAGGCTTTCAGTCAGGAGCTTGAGTCTGGGGGAGTTTCTGCTTCTTCTAGCCCAGGGATACTCCCAACTGTCCCTCAGTTTTGAAGTGGCTGACCCCCAGGTCTCCATCTCCTCCTTCTCTCTTTCATGGTCTGACATTCCTTGCACAATCTCCATAGTAGAGGTGATTGTCTTGGTGGATTGTTACTTTACTGCCAATCTGGCTTAACATTGGACATTCCATTCCCATGCTTGTGGCCTTAGAGTCGGCCAGCTGATGTCTCTGGCTGGCAGTGGGGATAATTTCAGTTTCTGGTCTTCCCCACCTATCTGTTGGCCCTCCCAGGATACATGGCAGCCTTTTATCAGCAAAGACGAGATGGGGTGAAGCAGGAAGGCAACACTTGACATTTGATTAAATTAGTATAGCTTAACATCCCATTTGTAAGATCAAACTTATTTTACTTTTCAGCAGAACAACCCTCTGATGCTTGCAATGTGCTGATTGTATATGGAAAAGATGCTGATGAATGGTGTCAGTATCTTCAGAGTCTCTTGCACTCATGCCAAGAAATTCAGAGCTATAAAGTGGAGAGCAGAGCTTCTATTTCCATGGCGGAACAGGTTCTCTTCAAGAACAGCAAGTGTATAATTATTCTACTGTCATCTGAATTAGTACAGAGCTTCTGTATTCCTCCTGTACTTCAGAACCTGCAAAATATTCTACAACCTCCATCAAAAGTGGTGAAATTTTTCTGTGGTGTTTCAGCATGTGAGAATTACGATGAGTTTTTCAAAGACTGGTCTCAGTGGAAAGAGCTTACCTATGATGATGAACCAGAGACCTATGTTGATGCAGTCATAAAAGTTATTTCAGAAGCAGGTAAGGTACTATCTTTTTTAAAAAATGTCTCTACTTCCCATTCTGGGTATGGCTTTACTCTGCATTGTATAGTATCATTTTTCTTCTGTGAGATTCCCAAAATCTATTAGAGTTAGGTGGTATCTAAATCAAATGAAATAAAAATTAAAGTTAGTTAATTAGTTAATTAACTGTTTAATTGGAGACTTTTTCCAGACTTTCATCATGCATTGTTTTCTAAACCTTGCACTTTTTTATATTCAAAATATTTAACTTTGCATGCAACTGTAAAATCAAATACTGATGCTTTTTTCCTTGTGTCATGTTATAAATCTGAGAGATACAGGCAGTCCTCGAATTATGACCACAGTTGAGCCCAAAATTTCTGTTGCTAAGTGAAACATTTGTTAAGTGAGTTTGACCCAAACTGACAGCCTGCGGGCTGGATGCATCATGTGCAAGCCATGCTCACCCCAGCTCTACAAAGGCAAAAAATGTTGCAATACATCACATGATGCAATCCAGTTTGACACCTGTGATTGAATAGCATGCAACTTTGTTAAATTAGATGCTTCATCAGGGCTATCAATACTACATATTACAAAATTATCTAAGTACTGAATTGCAGAAATTACTTTCACCTCTGTAATTTTCTGTAAGTTTTTTTTATTTGCATAGGGTCAATGAGATTCAGGATTATCCTCTGAAAAAAGCTCAACTACTTAACAGTGCATTCAGAAAGTATTCAGACCCCCCTTCACTTTTGTCAAATTTGTTATACTGCAGCCTGATTCTACAGTTGTTGAATTTTTTTTCTCATTAATCTACACTCAGTATCCCATAATGACAAAGTGAAAATAGAATTTTTAAAATGTCTGTAAATTTATTTAAAAGAAAAAGCTGAAACATCACATTGGCATAAGCATTCAGACCCTTTGCAACAACACTTGAAATTTAACTCTGGTGCTTCCTATTTCTCTTGATAGTTGCTGACATGCTTTTACACCTTGATTGGAGTCCACCTGTGGTAAATTAAATTGACCTGATTTGTAAAGGCACACATCTCTCCACAGAAGGCCTCAGAGCTGACAATGCATACTGTAGCAGAGCAAAAGCCATGAGGTCAAAGGAACTGCCTGCAGAGTTCAGAGACGGGATTATTGCAAGGCACAGATCTGGGGAAGGCTACAATAAAATTTCTGCTGCACTGGAGGTTCCTAAGGACACAGTGGTCTCCATACTTCTCAAATGGAAGACGTTTGGGACAACTAGAACTCCTCCAAGAGCTGGTCACCTGGTCAAACTGAGCAATTGGGGGGGAGCCTTAGTAAAAGAGGTGACCAAGAAACCTGACTGTAACTGAGCTCCAGAGATCCTGTGTGGAGATGGGACAGAGTTCCAGAAGGACAACCATCACTGCAGCCCTCCACTGATCTGGGCTTTATGACAGAGTGGCTAGATGGAAGCCTCTCCTCAGTGCAAAACAGATGAAAGTCCTCTTAGAATTTGCAAAAAAGCTCCTGAAGGACTGTGAGGAATAAGATTTTCTGGTCTGATGAAACCAAGATTAAACTGTTTGACCTCGATTCTAAACTTTATGTCTGGAGGAAAACAGGCACCACTCATCACCTGCCCAATATCATCCCAACATGTGGTGACTGTTTTTCAGCAGCAGGGACTCGGATTTTTTAAAAATAAATTTACAGATAAATAACTATCTAAACTTCTGTTTTCACTTTGTCATTATGGGATACTGAGTATAGATTAATGACAAAAATGAATTTCAACTGTAGAATCATGCTGCAGCATAACAAAATTGACAAAAATGAAGAGGGTCTGAATACTTCTTGAATGCACAGTAATTGCTAAATAATTAATGTACTCTACATGATTTTCTTGTAGTTGCTTTTGGGCTTCAAAGAGCTCTTTCTCAATATGTTTTCACCCCTTTCTATGGAGCACCAGAAAAGATATATCAGTATATAAACTAATGTTTTAACATAGGGGTCCACAACCCCCAGGTCACGATCCACTACTGAGTTGCAGTCCATTTGGAACTGGCCCGTGCAAGTGGTGGACAAGCGTGTGTACATGCATAGCTCCACTTGTGTGAGTGGTGGGTGAATGCGCAAGTGTGCAAAGCTCCAGTTGCTTCAACAATTGGAGCTGTACATGCTCACACATGCACCTGCCACTCGCACTGAACTATCCCCTCTCCCCTTTCCCGCCAATGTGCCGCCAAGCTGGAAAGGTTGGAGAGTACTGTTTTAACAAATGTATGGGACTGGTCAGTACATTACAGAAAAGTTATTGAGACTTTGGAAAAAGTGCAGAGAGGAGCAACTAAGATAATTAAAGGCCTGGAGACTAAAACATATGTATAGGGTCTCCTGCTTGAGCAGGGGGTTGGACTAGAAGACCTCCAAGGTACACCCCAGCTCTATTCTGATTGATTGATGTCACTTAATTAAAAATTAGGTTGTCAAGCACCATTTCCTGAATGTTTACTGCCTTTGCCACTGATTTTGTAAAATCAGAGAACATGTTTATTTAAATACATTCAGAAAAGGAGAATTCCTTTTTCTGAGGATTTGTATCTATAGATTCTACCTAGTACTAGGTGAACCTTGTCAGAACTGGCTCTTCTAATATCTATTAATCAATCCTAGAGTTGAAAGGAATTACAGTAGAACCTCAGGTCACAACCATAATTCATTCTGTAATTTCAGTTGCAACCCGATTTGGTCGTGATTGGAAGCGAGACTGACTGAGCATGTGCTTACAAAAAAAATGGTGCGGAAGGGGAAATAGGCCGCGGCAGTGTTTGATCGCTACCTGAGTATGTGTTCATCACCAGATTAAAAAATGATGTGAATTTTTTGGTTGGAACCTGATTTGGTCATGGTCAGAAGTGTTCGTGACCAGAGATTCTACTGTACAAGGATCCAACTCTTTGCAATATGCAGGAAAACCACTTAATCCTTGAGAGATAAGAAAAAGGCAAAGAAAACAACTTTTTTCTGTTTAGTTAAGGTTAGAAAATATTTCTCGGTCCCCTAGTCTTAGTGCTCAGAGATGGCTAAGGCATGTACCCCTAAATTCTTTGGGTTTCAAAATCATGGAAAAAGGTGGCTCGTGAGGAACAAAGCTTTCTGACTTGGGAAAAAGAGCATCTGCTTATCTATCTTATGAGGAGCAAACTTGTGGGTACTGACTTGATGTTATGTAAATTTCTGCAGTCTGAAAGTTTACTTGTAATTAGTGTTAATAATAATAATAGTAATAGTAGTAATAATAATAAGAAAAATACTTAGACTTATATACTGCTTCACAGTGCTTTCCAGCACTCTCTAAGCGGTTTACAGAGTCAGTATATTACCCCCAACAATTTGGGTTCTCATTTTACCAACCTCGAAAGGATGGAAGGCTTGAGCTGGTTTGATCTCCCAAACTGCTGAACAAGTCAGCAGAATAGACTGCAGTATTGCATTTAACCACTGCACCACCTCAGCTAATATAGATGGGATGGGGATTTCCCCCCCTTATCACATCTTCCTTGGTGTTTTTCTCAGTTTGTTAAAAATAGCCTTACTGAATCCCATGATTTGAGTCTTTATATCAAGCTTTTTGTTAAAATCAATAATTCTTTATAATGTGAATCACTTGTTCCCGAAGTTCCCTCCACTTTAATATTTTTAATCCCTATATCTAAAATATATCTCCTAGTTATGTGCAGTATTATTGCCCTACTCCCTTCTCAGAGATTAACTATTTCCTAAGCATTCCGTTTATTCACCCAGAAACTTTATTTGCCTCATATATTACTAACTGCTCACATTGCAATTAGTCATCTTCATATTTGCACAATACATTCCATAATCCAACTGTATATCTTTTATCATACTCCTATAAATCAACAAAGATACAAGAAACATTTTCATATATTAAATGACTTGCTGAAGAGCAAAATTTTGGTCTGCAGGTACAATTAGTTTTCTGTAATCTTTTGTTTCCATCTATTCCAACTATTCATTAACATCCCCCTTCCCATTTCACTTATTTATGTTCTTTTTAAGAAAAAATGCTTCCCCAGTTTTTCAATTATTCCTATTGTTCAGAATATATTTGAAAGAATAATTTCTAATATTCATTTCTGGCTGTATAGTTAAAATTGATTATGGAGTAGCCTTGGCTTTTAGGTCTGTTATGGAAATTGTAATCTAAAACATTTGGAGGACACTAACTAGCTGGTCACTAAGAAATGATTGATTGCCATCAAGTTGCTTCAGCACTTAGCAACTACAGAAACACTTTATTCCCAATCTGCTCTTTAGGTCTTTTGAGAGTAGATGCGGTAATAGTCGTCTTCAATTGCTGCTGTTGTAATTGAGTCCATCTGCTTTATCTTTTGTTGTTTTTTTCCTATCGTTATGGATTTTTCAAGAGACCTAGATATTTGCTTAATGTATCCAAATTATGATTATTTGATTTCAGTCATTTGTGCATTGAATGAGAACTCTGGATTGATTTGTTCAATCATCCATTTGTTTGTTTTCTTGGCACTCGGGAGTCTTCTCCAACAACAAAGTTCAAAAGCATCAATATTTTTTCTTTCCTGTTTCTTCAAAGTCCAACTTATTTCCATGAACTATCACAAGAAAAATCAGGATCTGCATGATTCTGATCTTTATTGGCAAGTTGAAAAGAGTTAGGGCCTAACTATCTGGAAAGTACTATATAGTTTTCTTCCTTCTGTGAAATATTGGTTAAGCAATAGAAATGCAATGGCATGTCAATTCCTGTTTCTCTTTTAAATTAATATTATAGTAGGGCTCAAATATTATGATAGGGCTCCAGCAACCCTGTCCAGCAGCACCCTGCTTGGCCATCGGCCCACTTCTGCTTGCTCACGGCTGCAACGGAGTAGGAGGCTGAGCGATGCACCACTGCCACAGCCACGAGGTGAGGTGGAGAGGTGGAGCTGCCCCATATGCCCCTCACTGGCTTACCTCAGGAGCCAGGCAGCCAGGCTATCCATGCCCCAACACCTGCCTTGCAAGCAGAAGAAGTGGGCTGATGGCCACATGGGCTCCTGCTTCACATGTCTGTTGGGGCCACCACCGCAAGGCAGGTGTCGGCATGAATGGCCTGGCTAGGGGGGGGGCTGAGATAAACCAGTGTGGGATGGCTCTACTCCCCCCCCCCGTATCACCTCATGGCATGGCACTGTGATCAACCAGACGAAATGGATAGGCGCCAGCTATGCCGACTCTTAAGTAGGACTTAGTTTGGGGGGTAGGGCTTATATTAGGTGCATGCTTAAAACATGCTAGGACTTATTTTCAGGATAGGTCTTATTTTTGGGGAGGGTATCAACTGGGAGACAAACTGCAGTAAGTGGGAGATTGAATAGATTCTTAACCAATGTAGCTGAAAACTACATTTTGGATGACAAACCAACTTTGGCATCCAAAAGGTAGAGGAGGGAACTAGATGAAATACTACACTGGCGCTAATTCTTAGTAATAGAGAAGAAGTGATAGAGGGAATTGAAATTGCTGGAACTTTGGGCAACAGGGACCACGTCATTTTGGAATTCAATATAATGCAACACAAGCAATAGAATCCAACCATTGTCTTAAACTTTAAGGGCTGATTTTAACAATCTCAGAGCTGATGCAAAAATTCATGGATAAAAATCCTAAAGGGGAAAACAACTCAAGTGTGGGAAACACTGAAAATTATGATCAAAAAAGCCCAGTCCAACACAATACCACTAAAAAAGAAAAACAAGAAATTCAAGAAGAAACCAGCATGGTTGCACAAAGATCTCTCTGATAAACTGGAAGACAAAAGGATAAGTACAAAAAATGGAAAGAGGGACACATAACTAAGGCAGAATATCAGCAGATAGCCTAAATCTACAAATATGAAGTCAGGAAAACAAAGGCTCAGAATGAACAAAGACTTGCAAAAAAAATCAAAGATAACAAAAAAGAGTTTCTTTCAACACATATATAACAAGAAAAAAGTCAAGGAAACAGTTGGTCCACTAAAAAGAGAAGGTGGCAAGGAAATAAAAGGCAGCAGAGAGAAAGCCTAACTGCTCAACTCATTCTTTGCATCAGTCTTCATACAAAAAGAAACTATAGCCCAACTTACCCAAAAAATATCTGTAAAAAAGACACACTAGAAATAAAATAAGCAACAAAAAAATGGTAAAAGGACACCTGTCTGATCTTGATGAATACAAATCACCAGGACCTGTTGAATTACATTCCAGAGTTCCGAAGGAACTGGCACATGTTATCTCAGAACCATTGTATCATATCTTTAAAAAATCTTGAAGCACTGGGGAAGTATCAGAGGATTGCAAAAGAACTGATGTGGTTCCCATCTTCAAAAAAGGGAAAAAACAGACCAGAAAACTATAGACCAATTAGTCTGACATCAATACCTAGAAAGATACTGGAAAAAATAATTAAAAAACAGAAATATGTGAACCATCTAGAAACGAATAATTATTATTAGTAGCCAGCACGGGTTTATTAATAACAGATAATGCCAAACCAATCTTATTTCATTCTTTGAAAAGTGACCAGACTAGTAGACTAGCGAAATGCTGTGGACATAGTATATTTAGACTTCAGCAAAGCATTAAACAAAGTAGACCACAACCTACTTCTTGGTAAGCTAGAAAAATGTGGGATAGACAGCATCACCTCCAGATGGATTTGTAATTGGCTGACAAACTACTCAACGAGTAGCCCTTGATGGTACTGCATCTACATGGAGTAAAGTAAGTAGTGGGGTAGCACAAGGTTCTGTTTTAGGCCCAGTACTCTTTTTTTTGGAATAAATTTTATTAGTTTTATTTTTTTACATATTATCTCATTGCGCGAACAAAGTTGCTTCAAGGCATCACTTACTAGTCAAATTCATCCTTATTCACATCTCTTAACTTCTAATTTTAATACCTTTCTGTAATCAAGATCAACATATCTCATTCATATGCCATAATCCCCACTAATTATTATTTCTTAATTTCTATCTCTATTTTAACTTTCAATTCTTCTTAAAGTAAATTGAATTAACATGCTTCAATAACTAAATTGACATTGATAATTACCCTGTTATACAATTCATTTACAAGTTTTCCAGTATCCTTATTCTATTACAGCCCCAATCTCTAATCATCTTATTTTTATAATTATTCAAATTTATATTTTTATATGTCTCAATAAACCAGTATTCTATTCAATTCTCTCATTAAATTTTCCAGTACTCATTTTGTTCTATTTATCTTAATTCAATATATCTTACATAGTTCAGTTCTTCAAAATCATTAACATGCTATCTTATGTTATTTAAAAATACTTACAATTAATTCAATATATCTTGCTTATTTCCATTTTTCAAAATCATTAACATATCATCTTTCATTATTTGAAGATACATAATACAATTACTTAAGTTCTAATAATCTATACAATTTAAATTTTTTCCAATACCATTATTCTATTACTGCCCCAATCTCTAATCATCTTATTTTTATAATTATTCAAATTTCTATTTGTATATATTATATCTCTCTCTCAATAAATCAGTATTCTATTCAATTCTCTCATTATATTTTCCAGTACTCATTTACAGTAGTTCTTGAAATCTTAGTTCAATATATCTCACATAGTTCAATTCTTCAAAATCATTAACATGCTATGTTACGTTGTTTAAAAATACTTAATGCAATTAATTCAATATATCTTACTTATTTCCATTCTTCAACTTCATTAACATATCATCTTTTGTTATTTATAGATACCATATATCCTTGAGTATAAGCCGAGTTTTTCAGCACCAAAATGTCCTGAAAAAGTCATCCTCTGCTTATACTTGAGTCAGCTGATTTTCAGGCCTAAATTGATGCACGTGCTGCACATCACCTTAGGCCTGAAAATCACCTGATTTAGCTACCGGTTCGGCTAATTTTAGCTACCGGTTCGGGCGAAATCAGTTGATTTTCAGGCCCAAATTGATGTGTGCACAACTCTACAGAAGAAAGTGCATATAAAAAGACATTGTTTGTGAAAACTGATTTTAAAAGGAAATAATAAGTAATGGGGATGTTAAGTAATAAATATATTTATCATGGGTGGAAAAACAATATGGAGAATGATGGTTGAATCCCTAATCCATTTAACTTTTAAATTTTTAGGTTCAGATTACGCTAAATATAATTTTATTTTCACCTTAGGCCCAAAAATTAGCTGATTTAGATACCGGTTTGGGTGCAAACCAATAGCTAAATCAGCTGATTTTTGGGCCTAAATTGATGGGCTGGGCCCTCCCACCCACTCATACTCTATAGCTACCTTTATTCACTCTGTTTGCAGAACAGCTGGGCTGTTTTTCCACCTAGGGGCTTCTGCAGGAATTTTGTTTTCTAAAGAAACAAACTTCCTTAATTTGTTATTAATTCAAATCTACCGTATCATAGACATATTATGAACATACAGTACTTAAACTCTATACCAAACTGGCTCTCCATATGATCATTACTGAGTTCAAGTAACATTTCTTTTTTAGATAGAATGCATTTAATTTTTAATTTATGTTCTTCTTTTTATGGATTTTCCTAATAGCCAAACAACTTTCAGAAATCACATTAATTTTTATCCTCTTCTTAGATTCTGGTTGTGATTCAGTGGCTGATGCAAAGATGGAGGACGCTGGGAGTCTACAAGTGTCATATACTTTTCCAGCCTGCCAGGCATATGAACCTTCAGTGACCAGATTAGAAAATCTTGTTGCAGTGCAACCTGATCGTATACGCTGTGGGGTACAGTATATTTCTTCTCTTTCAATGTTGATCTGATAGAACTGGAAGATAAATCATGCTCTGCAGTGGATACAACTTAATTATAATAACACAGCTATTCACAAACAGACTTGTCCTCAACACTGCTAGCCAAATTTTTGAATTGGACTATGTAGGTAAGAAAATGTGTGATACATGTAATTGTGTTCTGTAACACATTTTCCTTTTCTTGGGCAAGGGATGGTGAACCTGCAACCAAATATTCTTCAACCAAAACTTAAGTAGTCCTAGCCAGCATAGACACTGATTAAGGATGCTTAATTAAATCACAGCTCACAACATCTGGTTTACCACAAGTACTATATCCCTGCCATATTCTTTTTTATTGTGCATTTTCTTTTTCTATTGTTATCTGAGGTCTTACATGAGTTTGGGTTGAATTTGAATTTTGTTTTCTGTAATTCATCTTATGGGGGAGGGAAACAAAGTATGTTGCTGGGGTTTTAATGATGTTGTAGTTCTGCTCACACATAGGTATAATGATTTTTATGTCTTTGTGGCTGCATGGTTGACCTAAATCTACCAAAAAGATAGTGCTTGTATCAAGAAGGTTGGTTTTCAGGTTTCTGGCTTGTTTCCTCCCCTTTCCTCCACAATGTCCTGAAAAGAGAAAATCTACAGGATTCCTGCCATAATGAACAATAAGATGAGATAATTCAATTTGGAGGAAATAATACCTTGGTTAATCCAAATCCAAATTATATAGGGATTTATCGGTTTCATTGAGAAACTTGGTAATCAGAGTAGCACCATCAATATTGGTTCTGTACTTCAGAAGTAGTTCTTACTTGCCAGCAAATAGGCTGCTGCATTTTATTTTATTTATTATTATATTTATTAATTAAATGTACTGGCTACCCATCTTAAGGGGATGCAGTGGCTCAGTGGGTAAGACGCTGAGCTTGTCGATCAGAAAGGTCGGCAGTTTGTGGTTCGAATCCTGAGTGCTGCGTAACGGAGTGAGCTCCCGTTACTTGTCCCAACTTCTGCCAACCTAGCAGTTCGAAAGCATGTAAAAATGCAAGTAGA
>JANHFQ010005653.1:55803-69261 GCA_032468035.1 Aparallactus werneri | reverse complement strand
TGTGTGGGCATCACCTTAGATCCCCCCAAAAATCAGCTGACCCGAGTATAAGTTGAGGGTGACTTTTTCAGCCCATTCTGGGGGCTGAAAAACTCGACATACTCGATTATATATGGTACTTGATCTGTAGTTATGTTTATATTGTAAGGACACTTTCTGTATTGAAGTAGAATCTGACACTTTTTTTCGGAAACGAAGATGATGCTAAAGGCTGGTTCTTTGTTTTGCAAAATGCTAGACTTTTAAAAAAATGTTTAGAACTTTTAAAAAAATATAATGGATTTGAAGACTTGGTGTCTGCCCAATAATTCTATGTTTTAATCCTTACTTTAGACAGTTTGCCGTGCAACATGCATAGTTCAATTATATATTGTGTATAAATGTAGGGGATTTTTTTGGGGGGGGGGAAATCTGCAGCTTTCTATTTGACAATGAGAGCTTGAGTTTATGGACAGAATTTGCTCATGTAGAATGTGATATAAACTGTGTTTTTATGCAGTTCCATAATATTCTGGGTTTTTTTTATAATGTTTATTGTAAAGAAACCTGTCTAAATCGTTTTTTTAATTAAAACAATTCTCTTAATCTTTAGTTGCCTCTTCTGCATTTATATTAAAGAAATCTGATTATTCAATATCTGTGAATATCTATGAGATAAAGCACATTTTTTCTCCATTTAATCACATCCAATTCTTGGAGATTGTCTGGACAAGTCAATGCAATTTCCTTGGCAAGGTTTTTCAAAAGTGGTTTGCCATTAATTAGCCTAATAAAATTTACCCTATGAAAATGACACAGAAGACATTGTTCAGAACCAACTATTTCCAATGTAGCTTCTTTATTTCATTCCTCTGTATAAGATGATAAAAATCTTTTATTCTAGAGAAGAATAATGTTACTATTGTTCCTTGTAGTATTCTGGTTTGAAAAGATGCCTGACATAATTTCTAAAGTTAAAGTGGGTTTGTGGTTCACCTTTTGCAAAATATGGATTTAAGACTGTTCATTCAAGTACACTACAGTATTACAGTATTAATATAATAATACATGAGAATGTCGGTAGCACTAATCATTTTTACTGTTAACCTCATTAATTCTACTTACTAAATAATTTCAAAGATACTGAATGGGCTTAATAAAGGGATAATAAATACAAACTGCATTAAATTTAGGGCATAGGTAACTTGTGTTACTAAGTATGTTTCACGAATTGTAGAATTATTCCTCTGTTTAGTCAAGTGTTAAAATATTCACAGCAATTCCTTATTTTCATAATATTCCTTTTGACAAAGATAACAGCCATTTAAAAAAAATCTAGTTCCCACCTGGCTAAACCCGACTTACAGGTTTTGTTGAGGAAAAAAAACGCATGACTTAATTATTGAAATAGATCTATTAGAACTGTCCCCCAATCCACCTTGCCTGCTCCACCTACAGATGAACTCTGAATGACCTGTTTAATGCAAAAAGAATTGTAATAACTTGCAATAAAAGCTGTTGTAACGCTAAGTCTGTTTGGAAGACAAAAGCTTGATTCAGAAATGTGTATGATGTCCCATAAAAACTCTACTTTTGCCAGTTAATTGTACTATGAATAAATACTAGCTAAGCTAACATGATTTATAATTTAACTTATTTCCTCAGAATTAACAGAATAACAGCTAAGCAAAAGCTAATTAGGTTAGCTTTTGTTTGCCACCAACAGACAAGTGTAATCTATTGTCTACATTGATTTCATTGAAACAAAAAATAAACAATGGTGTCAACATAATTCACTCCTTTCACCAGGTATTATTTTACTAAGAACAGCAATTTTCTCTCTATCTCCATTTCTTTAGATAACAGTTCTATAGTTTCATTTTTCTGAATAATACTATTAATGAAAATGGCAATGTCCATATTTTTATATTTTAAAATCAACAGTGAAAGTTGTGTTACAGGAAAAGTTAAAGCTATATAGCTAGTTATATATTTTCAGACATTAACTCTAATAACATACAGGTAGTTCTCGACTTATGACCACAACTGAACCCAAAATTTATATTGCCAAGTGAGGTATTTGTTAAGTGAGCTTTGCTGCATTTTATGGTCTTTCTTACCACAGTTGTTAAATGAAAGTTGTTACAGTAGTAAAACGGCTGGCTTCCCCATTTATTTTGCTTGTCAGGAGGTCACAAAAGGTGATCACATGACCCTGGGACACTGCAACCCTCATAAACATAAAACAGTTGCCAAGCATCTGAATTTTGATCACACGGCCATGAGGATTATGCAATGGTCTTAAGTATGAAAAACTGGTCATTAAATAAATTGTTGTAAGTCAAGGACTACCTGTAATTTGGTTCACGCTTGGTTGGTTTTCTAGATGTATCCACTCATATTGATGGATACTGTGCTTATTTTTAATAATCCAGAATCTATATACTTACCTATTTGATAATGCTATAGCTACAGTATATGTCTAGATACTCAGTAAAGGTATTGCATTTAATTTCTATGGCTTTCTTCATTTAAAGATGCACCTAACTAAATTCACTTATATGAGTTTTTGAAAGCATCAGGGACAAAGATTTATTTATTTATTTATTTATTTATTTGGACTTTTATGTCGCCCCTCTCCCGAAGGACTCGGGACGGCGCACAAGCATAAAAACAAACAATACAAAACTTAAAAAAATATATTAAATATGACAATCCAAATAAATCCAAATTTAAAAGGTGGGAAAACAATTTAAAATTTAAAAAATTTAAAACGGTTAAAATGGCCAGACATGCTACCCTAATGTGCTTGATTAAAAAGCCATGTCTTTAGGGCCTGGCGGAAGGATCATAGGTCGGGGATCGTCCGTAGCTTTGGTGGCAAGGTGTTCCAGAGGGTAGGAGCTCCCACAGAGAAGGCTCTCCTCCTGCGTTTCAGGCACATTTTGAAGAGTGTTTTAATTTCCACTTTTTGAGCATGGGAAAATGTATCCCAAAGTTTGGGTTTATCTCTTGCATAAAACATGTCCTCAAAGGGCGCCTTTCTTCATTTGTAAAAGAGAGAGTTACATATCTAGGTGCTACCAGTGACAGCAAATGTGAGTAACTCAACAGGGTATTAGTGCCTATAAAGACTAGTAGACACTGATGGTTATGATGTGATAAGGAAAGGAGGACAAGCCCAAGATGAATATTTTATAGGTCATTTGGTGAAGGAATTGCTCCTGCCTCTTACTTTTATCACTCAAATAAATTCTGCAATATATTAATGCTAATGTTAATTATAATATCCTGCAAAAAGGTGAAAATTAGCAGCCAGAGTTTGCTCAATTATAAGTGTATTTCCTTATAGCATTTCTACCAATATACCAATATAAACATATAGTTTCCTAAGAAATCACAAATACTTATTAAGTCTAGTACCTATTTTAAATTATATGAAAAAAGAGGTTGTTTCCTGAGTCTAATTCAACATATTTCCAGAAGTCATAATAACAATAGATTTACCGTAAATGTTATCAGATAATCAGTTTGGTGTCAAGGCATCAAGCTAGAAAGTGGGAGACTGTGAGTTCTAATCCTACCTTAGGTGCAAAGACATCTGGGTAACCTTGGGTCAGTCATTGTTTCTCAGCAGTATGAAAGAGCCAATCTCAAACCACTTATGAAATTTTGCCAAGAAAATGGCAGGAAGTTGTCCAGCACAATCATCACCAGTTGAGACTGAATTGAAAACACTAACTAAGCCTGAGTGTGAGAGAGAGTATGAGCGTGTGGGTGTGTATTTATTCCAATCAATGCAAATGCTAATGTAGAATGTAGTGTATTTTCTTCACAATTTGACTATAAACAAATGTTTCAGAAAGAACCAAGACTGAGTCATGAACTTTTTACATAAGCTCTTTCACCTATAAAATACCTACATGCTTCTGAGAATGAATAATTCTAACAAAATTGTTCTGAAAGAAAGTGATCAAAAGTGAGGCGGCAATAAAAGCTGTCAACCCAAGAAACTATTTTTCGGAATGAAAGGCATTCTTTGTCCAAGCAGTACAATTCACAAGAGACTTAAATGCGCTGCAATCTTCTGGAACATGGAAAAGTGCACTCAAAAATTAAAGCATATCACATAATTCTGTCTTGAAATGAAACCATTCTTCCTCAAATTTTGATCTGGGGCACTTTAAAGATGATCTCAGGGGCACCCACGGAGAAAAGTTCGAACTTCTAAGAGTGAACATCTATCCAGGGGAGAAGAATTTCAGCAGCTTGCCCCATCAAGTACTGACAAATGGAATGTGAGAACTGTTCCTTAGATGAAAAGAGACAGACAGAACAATTCAACTAATGGGATCACATTGAGCTAATGGGATCACTTTGACTTGCCTAGCTTCTGTAGGCATATGTCAAAATGCTAATGTTATTTTAAGGTCGTTTCTTTTATTTGTATATTCACTCGCAGTCGGCCATGACTGGCTTGGAGAATTTTGCGGCAGTTAAAACACATCCACATACTTTTAAAGATGTAAGGCATAAAGCAAACTCCCTTAAACACATGTTGCTGAAAAGAATAGCACTGACATGCATACTGGAGCCAAGGTCCTTTCTTCCATTCTCAGCTAACTTTTCTAGCATAAGTTTCTTTGATGATTATTTAAGTGTGAAGTTCAATACATGTACCATGAAGATGCTACCAAAAAAACCTTTAAACTCCTCCTCAACACACACAAACAACACTAGTAGTGTTGCAGCATGTTCTGAAGGGAAACGATTTGTAAATATAACCCAGTATTGTGGAATAAATTCAATACTGTGCACTGCATAATACTGTGGCCAGAATAGAGCCTGTAGGTTGTCTTGTTTGCCTGGAACTCCCAGAATGCTAATAAACTGAAGGTCTGAGTTCAGTGCAGGTTTTTTTTTAAAAAAAGGCCCATGGAATAGCAACCCTTCAGAGATTAGGGAAGCCCTGACCCTGTTAGCCTTCATTAAGGCATTAAAGACTCAGTTGTTCTCCCAGGTGTTTGCTCAGTTTGATTAGGCAAGTTCTGCTGGTAATGTTGGTGGATGTTGTTCTTTATGGTTTGGATTGTCTTTGCGGCCTTGGATGTTAGGGTTTTGTTAAAACAGTGTTTCCTCAACCTTGGCAACGTTA
This sequence comes from Aparallactus werneri, assembly GCA_032468035.1. Taxonomy (NCBI): domain Eukaryota; kingdom Metazoa; phylum Chordata; class Lepidosauria; order Squamata; family Lamprophiidae; genus Aparallactus; species Aparallactus werneri. Next base: position 64,127 of record JANHFQ010005653.1, on the reverse strand, counting down.
AGACGCATGGACCTCAAATCCCAGATTTCCCCAGCCAGCATAGTTAGTTAAGGAATTCAGGGAGTTGAAGTCTATACATCTTAAAGATTGAGAAATACTGCATTAAACTGTTGTTCTTGTTTTTAAACTTTGTATACCGCCCAGAACAGTTTTTTGAATTTATAAATTGTCTAAAAAAACACGTTTTCCAGAATGCTATATCTATTGATTCCCATCCATTAGGGTGTTATTTGGGATTACTGTATATAAATCAAGAAAAAAATATATGGAAGTATAATGCCAGGGATTGTGGAAAAGAACAACAGTTTAATGCAGTATTTCTCAATCTTTAAGAATTTTCCATTTATATTATCATTTTGATTTTCAGAAAACACAACCTACAAAACACCTTGCATGCCTACTGTTCTAACCACCAATTTAAGATCAACGGATTAATAATTTACTGTTTCATAATCCATTTCTGCCAGTATTCATTAACATTAATACGATGTATTTTAGTAGTTTTCCAGTGAAACTTATCCAACTGACTTCAGGGGAAATAAAATCATACCTTTAATTTGTTTGGGAGTTATCAGTTTTGCTGAAACAAAACTTCCAATGATGAGAAAGTCAGATTGGGACAGATGCCCCAATGAATCCTATATGAAAGAAAATGCTAGAAATGATCTTGCTCATGCTATGTCCAGGAAAGGATTGCAGGTTTGTTTCTCCACAGTATTTTGGAATTAAGAGGCCCCAATAATGCCATTTTCCCTCAGATCGCTTTTCTTTGGACAGGAAAATTTAAAAAACAATCTGTTGGGATTAAGAATCCACCACATTGGATTGCTGTCCAATGATATCCAGTACGGGCCTCTTTTCCTGATTAGATAGCAATTTTTAAAATAACAACAAAATATGTTTTATATTTCAGTTGTGATTCACAATGTGAGGTAATTTTTATCCTTTTGCTTTTCTAAGGAAATGAACTTCTATAATAAGTGTATATTTGGAGCTTAGTTCAGAAACTATACACATCATAAACTATACATGTCATAAAAAAACTTACTAGATAAGCTAACTTAGCTGGATAAGAGCATGAAATTTGTGTGTAAATCTTCAAAAATATTTCTGCTAATTCTTCAATTGTATCATCACCTCATTTCTTCCTATTATTAAAATATAGAAACCAAATAATTTCTTCTCTTAAAAAATTATACATCTAGCTGAAGTTGTTAAAGTTGCATGTTTTTATATGTGTGTTGATGATGGTGGGGCAACTTTAGAGTAGCTATTCAGTAATAACTTAGGGTCAGAGAATTGCACCCTGGAAACTTAAAGAACTGATGACTTTTATTATCTATAACATCATTAGTTTTAATACCAATATAGATTAGCTTTTGTGATACTATTGTTACCTTCTGTCTTGTAACAGTGGGCATACTATTGTGATTCCACACTGGTCTCCTTCTAAACCCTGCTTTTCTTTTTTTACTATTATCCTCTCAAAGAATGTGCTGAAGAATTTAAAGCAGCTTTTTCTGAAGCAACATAAAACCAATATGAACAAATCTGAGTTTCTTTCAATTTCACAATCTGTTAGCAACAGATTCCTCATTTACAGCAATGTAGAAACTAACATAGCTAATAATCTTACTTTGGGGGGCAACAGAATTCACAGAATGATCATAAGGCTTGTAACAAGATATAAGAAATGATACAAATTTCACATCAGTTAAAGACCTCAAGTAAAAGTGCCGTGGTTGTCATTCAAGAGTCATAGTTGATAAAAGCATCTTCAACGGAGTGTGGAATGTTTTCATATTGAATGGCCCTTGTTAGAATGAAGGGCTGTACAAACCACCCATGAGCATATCCTATGGGTTTGTTATATTCCTACCTCCATTTTCATACATTCATTTGCACGAACATGGCCTTTGTGAAGTCATGCAAATCCTTCGAAGATGCTATGTATTGGCCCTTGTACAACCTCTCTCAGCTCTGATCAGAAGAAAAGAGTGGTGCCTGGGAAAGAAGCTTGGATGGCAACATGAAAGGATTCTCCATGACTGATTAAAAAAAATGAAATGCAATCTTCTCCAAGCATGCTTAAGGAATTTCAATATTCACAAGCACATTAGTTGGTGCACGTTTCATAGCCAGGTGGGCAATATTCTTTTGGCCAGTGAATGGTCTTGATCTTTGAACATAAGGTTGGGGCCCCAGAATATATGACCATGGGCAGGTAAACAAAAATCAATGGGAGCAAAAGCAACTTCCTTATGTTAGCTTCTCTATTGAATTTTGCAGTGGGAAGCTGGCAGTGAATGTTGAAAATCTCTCTTCTCCTTCTCTGCGGCAGGCAGGTAAGTGGTTACTGCTGAGTAGGGGACGGAATGAGGGAATGCATGAGGAATGCTGGTGGCACAGTTGTTAGAATGCAGTATTGCAGGCAAACTCTGCCCGCAGCTTGGAGTTTGATCCGGAGATGGTCAAGATTGAGTCAAGATTGAGTCAAGATTGACTCAGCCTTCCATCTTTCAGAGATCAGTAAAATAATGTCCCATATTTGGGGGGGGGGCAATATACTGACATTGTAAACCTTCCAGAGTGTGCTGTAAAGCACTAGGGGGCTACACATAAACCTAAGTGCTATTGCTATTCCGATGAATGGCTGGTGCCAAGCAAACATAGAGGGACTGGATTTCTCTATTGACTTTGCAAGCTTCTCTCAAGGAAAGACTTTGGGAAAGTGGCAAGGAATGTTGGCAGTCATTCCCCATCAATTCGTTGAAAGCTGTCAGGGAATGTTGAAAACGAGGATCACATGCTGACAATAGGACTCGGTGGACTCGGTGGACATGCTGACAATAGGAATAGGTGGACTCGGTGTTCAGAAATGATGGAATGGCAATAAAATACAATAAATAAAACCCCAAATTTCATTTCCTCAGGAGTAATGGGTCTCAGAATTCTTTAAGATTGTTCATTTGAGATATCTTTGCTGACAAAGTTTTGCTCTATGATTCAGCATGTTGCCCAGTTGAAGATTACGAAATAGTATATGAGAGCTTTAGTAGAAATTTTTTTTTAGTAGTATTTAGTATTTTCTCCCTTTTTTAAGTTAAAAACTTATTAAGTAGGCATTTTGGGAGATGTTCTGGGAGTCACACACAAGGCTTTGGCAAGTTCTGGGTAGTTCTGGGACCTCAGGTGGTCCTGGGAGAGGCATGAATTGTCTCTGATCAATATCACTGGAATATTCTAATGTAGAAGAAAACATAGGTGATATTCAGACTTTTTAGATTTGATATTTCTTTTAGGAAGAATCAAGTCACTAGAATGGTTACTGGCCATGAAAATATAATAACAATCTAATTAAATGAATAAAAAAGAACAAATCTGGGATATAACTGAAAACAAACCAGCTTGATGACGCTGAGCAATGTCTAGGTAGGTGATAAGCTTCGGGGATGCTGCTTTGAATTCCTTTATGGAGGAGACAGAAGTGTACTAGATAAATAGGAATGGAAGTGGAAAGTCAAGAACTTGTAGGTTTCTATAAAGGCACTAAGAAAAAGTTACTTAAACGTGGGTAAGAGTTTACAATTGTACAAAGAAATAGTCAAAATTGAGGCATTTCCAAGTCAATTATACCTCCTACCTTGGTGATAAGGGCTCCTGGGTTAAAATGCTGATAGCAAACCTCTGGGGAAATTAGGGTTTTTTAATAAAAAAAATCCCACGTTATAAAATTATACATAGAATAAAATATTCCATCTCCATCTCCCCTCCCCCCTGTGTGTGTATATGTGTATGTGTCAGCTGGACATCTAACTAGTGATATCTCTATCAAGGTATTAGATTTCAATGACGTATAGTACCACAAGTGATTACTAATTTGGAGAAATGTGTAATACAACTAACAATTAATTCTTATCCAACATGGGAGATTTTATCCATCTCTTGAACAACTAAACTGAAAACATACTTTACTGATGTGGAGGGGCAGACATATGGGAAGGTCAAAAAAGTCAAGATAGTAGCTATATGAGCTCATTTTTGTGTGCTTGGCATGTGATGTATGTAAAAAAAGTGGTAGAGTTTCAACTGTGTAGACATAGATTCCAACCTGACTTTTTTGACACCTCTATTTCCCGCAGGTGCACCTGCTTATCGGTAAAATAGTTTGTGTTTTCCAGATACTTTGGATCACAATCCCATGACTTGGTCATGTTGGGCAGAGTTGAAAGAAACTGACATCTCAACTGCCAGGTGGAAAAGATCAAGTCTCCTAACACTCTCTTATTCATGCCTACTCAGACATAAGACTCATTGAATTCATCATGAACTAATCCTAGGAAAGTACAATTGCTATTGCTACTTTTTTCTGCTTAAATACTATGATACAATTAACAAATTAAGAATTAAGAATGGTGGAAAACTGCTAGAAGAGCAGCTTAATAAAGCTTTATAATACCTCCAATGACTATTCGTTCTCTACTGAATATGTCTCCCCCCCATCTAGGACAATTCAGGAAGGCTAAACTCTGAGATTTTGGAGTCCAGCTGTTGAGGAGGAATTTTAAAAAAAGCTATTAAAACTGTTGGGAGGCATTTGGAAGAGAAAATCTATGGACATGGGAAGGGTTGTTCCTCTTCCTGCTGATTCTCCTCGGCAAGTCACCTCCAATCTCTGCAGTAACAATTACAAGGGAAACACAGATTTGGGGACCCCCATGTTCTTTTTGGAATTTCTATGTCTAACCTAACCAATACAAAAACAAACACTGAAAAGCCTGTTGTAATAAAAACACTTGTCTGCAGAGGTCACGAGGGAAGTAAGCCTTCAGTTTTTCTGTCCCTTTTTGTAGCCATACAATAGCTAGTGTCTTAGTTTAATGTGCATTTTGTGTGCCGTATACCTAATCTAGAATTTAGTGCCTGCAATGTTAGTAAAGGAATAGAATAACTGACTGTTAAGATCTTCCCAGTCTTTTTTCAAACATGATCAGAAACTTCCTAAGATTAAAATACATAAAAGGGCATTGTGAACACTGATTTTTAAAATTATATCGTATTAAGATATAATTTAACACCTAGCACTACCTTATTTTTTCTTCGCAGCATTTCAATTGTGCTGTATCGAGTTGCACTAGGATAAGTTCTTTCATATTAACAGAATAAATGGAGACATATCACATTGTGTCCCACAGCAGAGAGTAGTTAAACAAAGACCTTCTCTTAATGGCAAAGTAGAAAAAGATTATTCCTTCCCAGCGTTTAGCCTCCCACCTTGTATAAGTGTGAAGGGTCTTTTGTGGAGCACTCTAAAGCATAAAATGAGACTGTCAAGTCCAAATACCTTTTCTATTGTATATAATACCTTTTTAAAATCTATGTATGTTTTTGCAGTAAATAATTCTCATCCTTATTCTATGAAGTGATCTCCAAAATGGTATGAAGATAGACAAACATACAGATAAAGAGAACAGTACTAAATAACCACACATTCATTTCAGTGTGAGCAAATTTTCTAATTCTGTATGTTCCCCTCCACCCCAAGTTGGATAGCAACAGCACTTAGACTTATTTACAACTCCACAGTGCTTTTGTAAACTCTCCAAGCAGTTTATAAATTTCAATATGTTGCCCCCAACAATCTGAGTCCTCATTTTACCGAAGGATGGAAGACAGAGTAACCTTGAGCTGGTCAGGATTGAACTCCTGGCTGAGGGAAGAGTTAGCCTGCAATACTGCCTTCTATGGCTCCCATAGACAAGGATGGGGGTATTCCTCTTTTGGAAATCTGTTCTTCAAGATTTTGGCTACTTTAGAAGCTAATGTTTCCAGGCAAGGGATGGGGTTGCAATAATCCTGCATGAGAGTTTGTGACTATTACATGCTTGACTCCACAGATGACTGGTATAAATTGGACTGTAGAGACACGTTAGGGAAACTGTTGATTGATCTTGCTGCCCAGCAATATACCTTTCTGAGCTCTTGGATCTTGTCACAGGGTTAGTGTAGGATTCTCCCTGGGGAACTTCAATTTTCATGCTCTTTAGATGGAATTCATAGCTTTCTTAGAAACCGCAAGCATGTCTGGTAGTAGCAACTACTCATACAGGTGGCTACAAGTTTATTTATTTATTTATTTATTTAACATCATTTGTATGCCGCCCAATCCAAAGGACTCAGGGCGGCTCACAGCATTAAGAAATTAAACACAACTAAAAACATAAAATAAAATTAAATAAAATTAAATAAAAATTATCAGTTCCCCCCCCCCCAATCCGCAGGAAGAGCCAGGTCTTAATGGCTTTACGGAAGGTGAGGAGATCGGGGATAATCTGGATCCCTGGGGGCAGTTTGTTCCAGAGGGTAGGGGCCACAACAGAGAAGGCCCTAGCCCTAGGCAGCACCAACCGACATTGTCTGGTCGGCGGCACCCGGAACATGCTGACCCTGTGGGCCCTGGTTGGTCGCTGGGAGGCGAATAGTTGCAGGAGGCGCTCTCCAAGGTACGCCGGTCCGATGCCTTGTAGGGCTTTAAAGCTTGGCCAGTTGTGTGAATGTAATAATAGTAAGGAAAAGGAGGAAGGAGGTGGACATAGGCTAATACTAGGTACAAAGAATCAGGATCACACATTAAGCTTCCGTTCAGCTGATTGGCTCATGCATATACCCAAAAATCTAATCAATTAAGGGTCAGCACTAATTGGCACTAGACAGAGGCAACAGAATTCAGGAGAGGTTGGACTTGGATGGTTTGTGGAAATGTAATGATTCCAGGCTGATTACTCTCTTGACTCCACCCCCAGGTTCTGCCTGTTCTTCTCCTACAGTTAACTTCCAAAATAGGAATGATATACAATTAAGCTAAACATGGTTGACATCATGGAAAACCTTCTAAGAAGGATTTTTTTTAGCCAGTCAAACCAGTATTGCTTACCATAAAAACACATGCACATACATTCCACTACAATTTGTTACCAGTTGCTCACTTTCCCCACCCCCACCCCCGAATACCAGCCATACCCTCAGAGGAAGACCCAATTTAAGGAAGAATGTTCCCAGGTCTGTGCCAGGAATCTTTACCCATCTACAGGCTGCCAACGTCCTCAAGAAGATACCCACACCTTCCTGGATCTGTCCCAGCAGTATAAACTTCCATTTTCACCATTCCAAAACTGGTCCCTTAATGGAACAACCATTGCCAATACAAATAACCACAGCCTGCTTGAAACCAAGAACAATAAATTGCTCTTAATATCAGGATACTTAAATGAGCAGACCCTGACTTGACTCTATCTCTGAATGATCAAACCCAACAACAACACTGATTACCCAAACCCACAAAATTATGTTTGGTCTCCCAGAGAATTCTACCCTGGGACAGGAGAAAGCTTGAACATGAAGCATGAGGGAAAGTTGTCCGAGTTGATGAATGCTCAGACATGAAGGAAAACAGTCGTAATTGAGTAGATGGGCTACGTTTCATGGTGTTTGTTTATGATGGATTGAGTCCTGAGGACCAAATATCTACTCACTAGCTTTGTGGACCGTAAAGAACAAACTTGCTCAGAACAGTTTATGCAATGAGTTGGCGAAGAAAATAACAAATAAAATAAAACTCATGTGAGAGACTCAACAAGCCAACATTTATTGGACTGGGAAAGTTTTTGTAACAGATGACACCAAGTTTTGGGGCAACGTTTCCGGTTATTAATTTCAGTGTACCATGGAGCTAATTTCATTAAAGTACATAAGCATCTTAACTTTTATCCAAATAGGAATAAAATGCCCAGTTTACCATTATTATGTTTAGAGCGTTCCTGGGTATTATTTTTTCCCCTTTCTGGAACAAAATTTAAATATTTAATAAACTTACTGTACGTTATGCTTCTTTGCAATGACATGATGCAATACATGGCAATAAATTATGCATACATTCAACAGTAGATAAAACAACTAATTTAGCCCATTGTTTTCCTGCTAGAAAACTGGAAAATTCCACAGGGGTTGAATTCCATAAGTCTTAAAGTTGCCAAGTTTGAAAAAGACTGTGCAAAGTGGCTGTTAAGATGACTGGGGCTCTTCTAAATATTATACTTGTTGTGTTTGTTATGGGTTGTATTGTCTCAATGTTTTAACAGCTCTTGGATTTTTCTTCTTATTATTATTATTATTTACATTGTTTAGGAGATGTTTTAACCTGGGAAGCCATCCAGGGTCATGGAAGTGAGATAGGCAGCTATCAGGGTGTCGGTGGCAGAAGGTGGTCTCGCAAGTATACCGGTCCTAAGCCATGTAGGGCTTTGAATGTCATAACAAGAACCTTG
>JANHFQ010005653.1:0-10215 GCA_032468035.1 Aparallactus werneri | reverse complement strand
GATTTTCTTTCTGCCCAAATGGATCAAATTCTTTTGGTGGGACGCCAACCTTTCCATAGGCTCCCTAATAGGTGTTAATTAACTTTATTCCTTCCTCATAGTAATTTTGTGTCTAAGCACTAATCCAATTTATGAGATAACAACTTATCTGCTATCTGTTCTAGAAAGACACTTCTTGCTGAGCAGCCACAAAGAAAAAGTATAATGTATTGTATTTATGATGGGATTTGTAAAAGATGCCCTTTGACAAGCTAAGACCACAAGGACCATAGGATGGTGAAGCTGAATGTAATTTGTTCCCAAGCCATGTAAAGCTTTGCATGCCATTTATTGTAAATCCCATTTGTAAAATCTTACATTCAGTCCTTAAGGGTTTTTAAAGGCACTCTAGATATTAATGCTGTGAAAGGCCTTTTCTTTAGTTTTCCTTGATGGGAACTTAACCCGAGATGATTCTAATGCATGCACATATGTCTCATATATTTTCTCACATACACCAATATGGGAATCTACCTTGCAGTAACTTGGCCGGGTTGTCAGATTTTTTCTCCCAGTCCTACCTGGAATGTTAGCAATTGATGCTATTCTACTTTACTAAAGTTCAGAATTATACACATACCAGTACGGAAGTTCATAAAAAGTTCCACAAAGTCAAATTCAAAAATTATCTAATGAACCATGTTTATATATTACAATCATTGGTTAAGATCATGCACCGCTTTAAAATAAACCCCAAAGCTGTAAGTTTTGTTTTGATTTAAACACTGAACCAATTAACACTGAGTTATTCCATAAATACAGAAGTAAAATTGGTTAAAATGACCATGCTAAAACAATATCTGGTTTAATGTGACTTGTGAAATTAGCCACTATTTTCTATTATTTTTTAGTGGAGAACTGTTTTCCAGATGGCTAAGGACATGGAAAGACAGAAAGAAAAAAAGATACATGGAGAACAGAGAAGTCACCAAGGAACAGCACACACAAGTAATCCAGAATTGCACATACGTTAGGAAAACAAAAGAATAAATATATTAATTGTTCAAAAAAATGGTGAAGCACTAATAGGAAATGAAGAAAGAGCTCATCAACTGTTTTGGACTGATTCTCTAACAAGTGATTTTACCTTGAAATTGTGAAGAGCAAGATAAAGGCCAAGACCAAAACTTGAAATTGTTTACAATTTTAGATGGATTGGGACTGCAGTAAAGAAGGAAATGAGAGTGAAAACAGGCTAGAAACTGACATTATAGTATATGAAAAGAAAATGAAGGTAGTTCACATATTTTGCCTTGAGAAATTAGAACATGGTATGATGGCACCCTTCAAATACCTTAAAGTTCAAGGTTTATTCTCAATAATTCCAGGGTGCAGAATAATGTCTGGAAGACAGATTCCAACGGAATGGGAGCAATTTCCCAGGAAGTTGGCAGGCTCCATGTCATCAGATGTATTTAGCAAAAAATTGAACCATCATCCATCACAGATTCTAGCACTCAGCAGGGAGTAGACTTGATGGCCCAATATGGCTTCTTCCAAATCTGCAATTTCAAGTCCCTTTTTACATTTCTTTAAATTTATATTTGTCAGTCACTGCTATATCAACATCTTTATTATGAATACTTTCAACATTAAATCCTAACAAATAAGCCTTTAATTTTACTGTGCAGTTTTTCTTTCCGCATTAGTTTACTTCACTTGCTGGTATGATTTGTGAAGTATCAGACAAAGTGGGGAAAGCATCTCTAAGCTATTCCTGGCTCCCCCCACTCCCTTGAAAAAAAACTCCCGTGAGATTTTACTGAAGCTTTAAATCTGAAACAAACAAACTAGTTTCAGAGGTCAAACTCATATTTGCTGGAGATCAGCTTTGAACTCAAATCTCTTCCACAAGTCCTATAATTCAAGGCACTTTCTTTTCTTTTTTAAAACCACATCTAGATTTTCAAACCGCCTTTTTAAATGGGACAATTCCAGCCTATATCTGCTGAAGGTATTTATTTACTAAATGTATATACTGCCAAATCTCATGACTCATAGGAGTTTAGAGCAATTGTAAAAACAGAAAGTTGAGAGCAAATAAACTATAATAAACCAAATCAAAATGCATAAATACATTAACAATACAACAAAAGCTAATTAAATAAAGACAATTACAAAGAAACAATGTCCATGACGTTTCTAAGCCTGGAATTTTCCGGACTGTTACTATGATGTGTATTCAATAATGCCTTGGCAAATGTACTCTAGAAGCTTGTAAGGCCTTTAAGGATACATTTGTGGGTTGTAAAGGAAGGAGAAAAGGAAGTCTGGACTCATGTCAAAGTTCCACAAAAGCATCACTTTTGATAGGAAAGAATATTGTATACTTCAAAAGGGACATTATCCTGGTCCATTTGCATATTTGAATGATGAGAGACATTCTGGGTTGTGAACTTGTGTGGCTTAAATTCCTAGTTCAGACTACTTATGAAGGTTTGTTTGAAATTTCCGATTAAGGATCTGGATACCTGAATTAGAATATCTCTGTTAAGGCTTAATGCTATTTCTTAAAACTGAAGAACTAATGTGTGCAATGGTAATAAGCCTCTAGATTGTTATATTCACAGATTATAACAATTTTAATCAGATATTTACCTCACAAATAAATGATATAATTTGTAATTTCATAATTGAATCTCCAAAGCCCCTCCAGTTCTCTATAAGATTTTCTGGGGAATTTCATTTTGATGAATTTTGTATCATTTATTATTCTGCATACTACACATAAAAATACTATTGATGCAACTTGGTCTAGGACATAGTGTACCAATCTTGGTCAACCCAAAGATAGTTGGGAGATACTTACCGGTACTTGCTAAAGCTCACTATCATGCAAGTTCAAAATTCAGACACACAATATTATCCATTTCTTTGAGGAAGAGATGCATGCTCTCCTTATGCACACTTTATTCCAGATCTTCTCTCAGCTGGAAAAAGAGAAGCCCAACTGGTTTAAATCCAGGAGCAGCACTTGGAAGGAAAGCTGTTGACTGAAGCTTTGAATTGTAGTCTCCTCATGAGACTACAATTAAAGGAGAATCTTCAGAAATTTGGAGAAAGTCCCAGTAAATGAAGCAGAATAATATTGGTTTGGAAAATTGTTATTTTCAGTAGAATTAAGTGCCAGTCTAACCAGGAATGTGCATTAGGTTTTTTTCTCCTTTCTTTTTTCTGTGTGGTGCTTAGTCAAGTCCAGTGTTCTTATTTCTCTGGGAAATTGAGCTGGCAGCAGCACCTCAGTCTTTTACCAAATTTCAGGTTGGGTATGTTTATTTATAATATTCTTGTAGTCTGTAATATTAAATTGCTGTATCTCCCAAATGTACCATTTGTAACAGACTAGAGGCATATATGGTTGACTAAGAGCACTGCATTTTTTTGGGTAAATACTCTCTTAGGTAGGCAAGCGTATCGCTGTAATTTAAACAGCCCTATCGCTTGTCTTCATCAACATTAATTATCCACATTATTATTTTAAAGGGGAAAATGTATTTACTTTTATCTCCTTGTGTTTTTTTTTAAATGATTTTTTTCATCTGTTGTGAGATTGGTCTCTTTCAAAAAATGTGAGAAGGAAAAGCTGAACCATTTACTCACGTTTTCACATTACATGACCAATGAAATTAATTCACCTGTTGTATTTTTTATCTTTTAATTGGTATAAAAGTAGCAAAAAAGTATGACAGTCCTATTTCTCTTCCATATCAGGATATAAAAACCAGGTGTCTCCTGGAAATTAAACCACGAGGCAAGACCATGGTTCTTCTGGAAAAGATGGTTTGAAACATCTAGCCTTTACTCTCAGTTAACTGCTACAGTCAACCAATATGTCCTGAACGTTCTGAATAACAATTGGAATCTGGATATGCTCAGTCCTAATCTAACATTCTAACGCCTGGTCCATGGTAATTCCCAGGAAAGTTCTTCTCAATATATTTTAAAATAGCCTACATAATAGCATAACAGTAAATACTTGCCCTTTTCAAAGTAAAATGCAGAGATTCCTAAATCTAGATGGAAGTCCCTTCTTTAACTCCTGTTCTTTCTTTATTATTCATCAACTTTGCTTGCCACCCATAAGGTTGATTCTGAGTGTCTTAAGGCAAGATCTAAAAGTTTTTAATGTACTGGTGGGGAATCCCTTACTGTACCTCACAGGTACAGATCTTTTATGAGAAATGCTTAATTGCCTGTAGCGAGAATGCTTGAATGCTTTGGAAGTATAAAAGAAAAAAAAAGGCTGTTATGCTTCCCTTTGATAAGCTGACCCTTAGGAAAGGTTGTTTTAAAGCTAACCCACAAGTTCTATTGATACTTATTGTTTATCAGCTGCTATCTGGGACTGATAAAGGTGGGCAGTCAGCTATGCTACTTTTAAACCTTTGCTCTCTCAGGAGCTGCAGGCCCCTTAACAAGCATGCCAGAAATAGAGAAAGGGACTTGAGTTCTTTTCAGATGAACTGGTTAAGTGCCAATTTTGCTCATGAACAGTCATGAGCATGTTCCTGCAAAGCAGGATGTGATCAAACTATTCAGAGCTGGAAAACCAGGTTTGCTTGCCAATTACGTTATTGCTTCAGTGCTGAGTATCAAATAGTGCCACACCAGCTATGAAAAAAACTGTTTTTCTTTTAACAACCGCCACAACAAAACAAATTCAATATCTTTGGCCTTTTGGCTAGATTGTAACACAATCATAAGTCCTGAGTATAGAAAAAAAAATAACACCCAGCTGAGAATGTTGAACTCCCTGTTTGCAAAGGAAAAATAACCATTTCCCTGCCCCCAAACAAGTAAGAGAAAACTAGCAGTAGCCCTTCCTCTGTTACCAGGTTTCAGCTCGGCTGCCAAGTCGCTCATGTTAAACATTCCTGTTCAGAAGGTGTAAATGGCAAAAGGCCAGCAGCTGTACTGAGTTATTTCATCACACTGCCCACTACTGGCAAATGTGTTTATTCAAACCAAAGCCATTGAGAGGAAGAGCTAATGAGAAATATCCCCCCCAAACAATATAATTGCTTTGATCACTCTGAAATGGAAAAAAAAAAGAAACAGGATCTATAATATTGCAGGACTGAACTGTTCACCATGCCTTCTTCCAGAACAATGCAGTCTATTCTCTAGAGTCCTCTTAGCTGTCTAGCAATTTACCCATTTGGGCTATGTAATCACGATCAGCAGAAATATACCTGCTTTGGAGGAAGGACTAGCATATATAATACATGCCAATGATATATGAATACTTCTTCATTTAAGCATATTATCTTAGTCCTCTCATTTCCTTTGCAAAGAGCAAAGCCATGATAGAAATTCCACAGGTTCACACAGTACTTCTTCACTAATAAATACAACTTGGCAACTGAATGACAACAGTTTTCCTCTTCTAAAAAAAGCAAAGTGAATAACCAAGAGTGCTGTCAATGTTTAGTTTTGTTGTTTGCTTATAGTCACTTGAAAATATATATGAACGTGATATCAAATATTTGAATTTATGCTATTTTATTTGTTTTTGCACATAGTAAAAGTAATTTGTATGTTTGTACAGTAATCTAGTGAACTATTACTGATTATATATGCATGTATCATTAAATGCTGTAAAGAAATTATACCCTGTTATGATAACTATAGCACACATACATATTTTAATAAGTATCTGGCCACACTCAAAACATTCAATTTCACTTTTAATTTAGGACTTCTAAGGACATATTTGCACCTTCATTATCAGTTAATTACAACTTAATTGGCATCATATAAGACAGGAATGCCAATACCCAAAGACTAGTTCTGATATCACCCAGGGCATAATTGCATACTTACAAACAACTATAGTAGCTACTAAATAATATTAAATTTTGCTAGCTGATCTCAAACTATAATGAAAGTGTATGATTGCTGCAATTCTTTTGTCTGATACCAAATGGCTAGAACTGAAGGCAAAGGCCCAATGTTAGTCACCACAGCATAATCTTTCTTAAATATCCCTCCAAACCTCAATTTACTGATCAATGATCTTCAAGAGCCATTGGGGCTACAGGTGTTACCAATATTAACAGATACCCATTCAGAAGCAATGTTGAATAGTCTACTTGCATAAATGTCAGCATGTAAGATTCAAGTACTGCTTCTTTCTATATATTCAGTGATAACTTATTCTAGATGAGCAGTAAGATCTAGCAGTCACATTATCTATGATACATTTAGAATAGATCTGGGGACATATTCAGACAGGGATACTTAAACTGGTATCATCCATATATTGGGGATTACAAATTCCCACATTTCTAATGACTAGGTGTGCTGACCAGGATTTATGGAAGTTCTCGTCCAAAACACCTGGAAGATACCAGTTGCCAATCTCTCAGTATTGGTGGAAGTGTGGTTTTCCCCTTGGTAATTCTTTGATTGAGGTATAATTTTCTGCTTGCTTGCTGGTCTGGTTTTAACCCCTGTTTATCTAGGTGTTGATTGCTGGAGAGAATGTATTCTGTTTTTTTTGTTTTCAGTTTTTAAATTGTCTTTTATGAACGTTATGTAAATGTGGCTTATCTCGATATGATGATTGATGGCTGATTTTTTGGAATTTGGAAATGCCAAATTTCCGTGATTTCCCTAGCCTTTTTGTATTTAATTTGATTTACAATACCCATGGTTTTCCAGTTAGAAGAGTCTGTCCATAGGTTTTGAAATGACAGAGTTATCATTATATCTTCTGACTGATTGATCCAGTATTCAAGCGACATCTTCATCATAATAAAAAAAGGAACAAGTAGAGAAAACATAGGGATGCGGTTGTTCAGTAGCTAAGACTCTGAGCTTGTTGATCAGAATGTTGGCAGTTCAGCGGTTCGAATCCCTAGCACCACATAACGGAGTGAACTCCCATTATTGTCTCAGCTTCTGCCAACCTAGTAGTTCTATATTGTTTATATTTGTTGTTGTGAGCCTCCTGGAGTCCATGAGGAGGTGGGTGAAAGTCAAGTTTCAACAATAAATAAATAAATAAATAAATAAATAAATAAATAAATAACTAAATAAATAAATAAATAAATAAATAACATAAAAAATGCAAATAGAAAAATAGGGACCACTTTGGTGGGAAGGTAACAGTGCTCCATGCGCCTTTGGCATTTAGTCATGCTGGCCACATGACCACGGAGATGTCTTCAGACAGCCCTGGCTCTTTGGCTTAGAAACGAAGATGAGCACCGCCCCTAGAGCCAGAAACAACTACCACGCATGTGCGGGGTAACCTTTACCTTTACCTAGAGAAGACACATGAAAGACTAACATTTTCAAAGGAATAAAATTCACAAGGGAAAACCACATGCTACTTTTCCTGGATATCTTCATCAGCAGAGAAAATGATTGCACATTAGTAATTAACACCAACAGACAAAAAGAATATAATAGCAATAGCATTTATATTTGTATACCACTTTACAGTGCTTCATAGCCCTCTCTAAGCAGTTTACAGAGTCAGCATATTGCCCCCAACAACAATCTGGCTCCTCCTTTTACCAACTTCGGAAGAATGAAAGGCTGAGTCAACCTAATCCAGTGAGAACTGAACTGCCGAACTGCCGGCAGCAGGCAGTCAGCAGAAGTAGCCTGCAATACTGCATTCTAACCACTTCATCACCACGGCTCATCATACCCTAATCAAAGAATTATTAAGGGGAAAAATTTCCTACCATCGCTGGCAGGGCAAGCTACTGTATATAAACAGGGAGCAAACCCCACACTTATGTGCAAGATGATGTTAGCTAATTGGGTAATGAAATATCTGCAAGCAAATAACCAACTTCAGAGAGCACCAAAGACTCTACAGTTCAACCATGAGCTACATATACTTTCTTCTATTGGAACAAACTAAAAGCTAAAATTTGAAAGTTCCGATGTAATAAAATTGTTAATTGCCTGGCGCTATACAACTGGGAAGTCCATAAAATACATTTAACTCTTAAATATATCAAGCAGAGCAGTACTGCTGAGAATCAAATATTTGGAGTGCAGTATACTTAAGATAAAAGTGGCATTTATGGCCTGCACTATCTCCTTGAAACTCCAATATACTACAGTGACAGACGTACATATCTCAAGGTGCCAAGAGCTCAGAGCCAAGAAAATGCTCAAAGAAAGGCCTTTTATAAAGACAAGCTTGGACCCGACTTTCTGATGAAGATACGCACCATTTTAAATTATAATTCCGAGTAACTTTCTAAAGGCATGTTGGAAAGTGTATTGCAAAAGAGATGTTGAATACATCAAATGTGGAATAGATCAGTTATAAACCTTCCTTCTTCTGCTTTCTTCGCTTTTATTTTTTGTGTACTACATTTTAAAAAAATAATAGATGAACCAAATTTTGGAAAAAAAATTCTGCTATAGAAATAGCAAATTTCTGCAGAGGTTCCAGTTTGCAGCCCACTTCTTCAGGAAAACAACCTTCTGGGAAGAAGGGTCAACATAAATATTCCATTTCAGAGTTGCTTTTCAAAAGCTTTAATCACTTTTATTCAGTACTTGTATTTACGTACACATTTTAAAGATAAATATGTAGTTTCCTGTTCCTTTTATTCCTGTTTCTGTTAAATGTATTTTTTTTCCTTTCCACATGTTCCCACTTTTGGTTTCCAAGGACATTTGGAATTTAGATTCAATTTTCAGAGCTTAAAATTCCTGAATTTTCCACTTCTTATATAATTGAAAATTAATTCAAAAAATGACTGAAAAATGCAGTATTGAATGTGTGTATGTCTCTTTGTGTATATGTCTCTCTGTGTGTACAACTTATTTCACTTTCTAAAAACTAAAACTGCAAACCCTCCATATTTTTAGCAATGATGATGAGGTGGTATATCTGTGAATGGATGCAAATAAACCAACATAGACTTACTTGAGCCAGTGCAGCATCTCGCTCTTCTATCAATGCATTAACCTCTTCGGCTGTTATTTTCTTTTTCTGTTTCTGGGTCCTGTATATACGATCGACAATTATAGCTCCTGTCCTCCATATCGCCATACCGGTGTCTGCATTGTTTATTCTGTTCAGTAATTCCTGTAATGTCTACCAACAGCATTCTATGTTAGTCAGACAAGAAGTTTTAATATACTTTATTTAATATAGGGTTTTAATTAATAGGCACATGTGAATTGTAAATTGACTGAGTGAAGTTATTGAATTTTCATACTGCAGCAAAGATGTACATTATTAGTGTGTCAATTCTTCTTTTTCCCACATCTTAGTTCCTGAAACCCACTCAATTGAACTTAAGCCTCTAAGATATAAGACTGACATCAAGAAATCTCCTCAGAGAATGGCTTACCATGTCATTTTCTTCAGGGTTAATATTTTCTAGCCTACAAAAAAGGACACAGAAAGCCTGATCAGTAGCATTTCCTTAGTGCAGCAAAATGAATTCGCTTTTTAAATCTTTAGAACCCTCAAGTAATTTCATTCTACTGGTCTTTAGAGTCAACCATGACACTGAACATATTAAAGTGCCACCTGCTCGATTCCATCTTTCAATAATGCTCCATATCTTCCGCACTGACTTCAGAATGTTAAGTTATTAATGTTTACTGCTATATATGACTACAAGGATCAATTGTTCATATGTGCTTAGATGAAGAAAGTTCCCTAGCGGCAGGGGCATCGAGGCACCTTTTATTTATTTAATTCTGCACCCAGTGAAATACATAAATAAACCTCCAGCAGAAATTATATATTTTAATTTTATTACATCCCTCATTACAGAAAAAGAAAGCAAAATAAAAATCACTAGCTCCCCAATCCTAACACCTATGTCTGAGGCTCACTGTTTTTAATGAAATTTATCTGCAAGAAGGTTTGCATGGAATTGCCATCACAAATCTGTGGAACGAAGTCTAATAATGTTTACTTCTTAACAGTAATTTAGGAATTAAACCTTCTCTAAAACCCCAAACAATTATACTGAAATAATGGGATAAGAACAAAGACTTGGGGCCCATTTTTTCAGTTGACACATTTTTCAGTTGTTACTAGCTCGGTCAAAATCTTTAGAGCCGTAGTGGTGCAGTCTGTAGAGTACTGTGCTTAGAGTGCAGCTCCAATTAACTGCAGTTTGAATCTCACCAGGCTCAAGGTCGACTCAGCCTTCCATCCTTTCAAGGTGGGTAAAATGAGAA